>JANHZU010010989.1:170297-186022 GCA_032468055.1 Acrochordus granulatus | reverse complement strand
CAGGCATCTGGACTGGATTTTTTCTCAAGTCGAAGACGTTTCGCCTTTAATCCAAAAGGCTTTCTCAATTCTCAATTCTCAACCCTCTCCAGTGGCATGTGTACAGCAGTTTTATAGGATGATTATCAGATAGAAGTTAATGCCACATAATATGCAGATTCTTTCTTATTACTATTTTTTTCTTTACATTTTCCTTAGCTCTCTTATACAAGTGTTCAGCCCAGCGCTCTAGCTGTGGGTTGTGCCTCAAATCAGACCCACGTTATGAGTGTGGTTGGTGTGTACCTGAACGTCGTTGTCTTTTGCGCCCTCACTGTCCAGCTTCCCGGCAAAATTGGGTACCACCAGGTCGGCGTGGGGCCCGTTGTACCCACCCCCGTATTACACAGGTAAGAAAAATCCTATCAGCAAATCTTTACATTCTACATCTGTTTTTTCAAAATAAGTTATTTAAGAAATATGTATTCCAGTCTTTCTCAGCTGGGTATCATTCCTCAGCAAGCATGTTTGGTGCACATGTTGACTGGTGAATAATGGGATTTGTAATTCAGCACATCTAGCAAATTATAGAAAATTACAGTGGCCTTCCAAATACTTCAGTTAAAAATCAGAATGGTTCATAACTGATTAAACTAATAGAATCATGAAAAACACTGTGGTCCTTTTCCCCATCATCAGGCAAAGAATCCACCAATTCAAAAATCAGTAAAAGATGCAATTGTTTCTTTAAATCCCTAGCTGTGCATTGGGCAGCTTTGCATCTTGAAATGTTATATAGACATTTAATGGGGAGAACCTGTATAAAATGGAAATGTGAGAGGTCATCCAACTTTGCCATTACTTCTGATCATCCCATTTGTACTGATTTCCTTAAATGTACGATCCACTCCCATTTTGTGGTATATTTCAAGCTTATATATGTTGGGTGTAGTCTTTCAGTGTTTGGGAGGATAATATAAGCCCAGTTCCACTCTGATAATGTACATGATGAACATAGAGTTAGATTATATCAGCCACTTTCAAATTTGGATGACTTGTTCAGGGATGCTTTCAGACTGACTTTTATGAGTGTGAGAATGTGTCACTTAACAGCAGAAATTTTGCAATCAGATAGGAAGATAAGAACCCCAGTGAGGCACCACCTTGCTGTGGTTGGGGGGCTGAAGCTCAAGTACTTTGGCCATATAATGCGCAGGGAGGACTCATTAGAAAATACTGTGATGCTGGGAAGGATTGAAGGGAAGAGGAGAAGGGGACGGCAGAGGATGAAATGGATGGATAGCACAGTCAGTGTGATGGGCGTGGGTTTGGGAAGACTCTGGGAGGCACTGCAAGACAGGGGGGCCTGGCATAATGCAGTCCATGGGGTCGCGAAGAGTCGGACACGACTGCTCAACTGAACAACAACATTATATAGGAGGTCCTTGTTCAGTGAATACTTGTTCAGCAACCATTCAAGGTTACAGTGACTGTGAACAAGGGGAGTTGTGACCATTCCTTATAGTTGCGGCCATTGCAGTGTCCTTGCGTTATGTGATCTCCACTTATGACCTTCACTGCTGGCTTCCAGTTAGCAAAGTCAATGTGGAAGCTGGCAGGAGGTTGCAAATGGTGATCATGTGACTGCAGAATGTAGGATTCACTTGATGACGGCAACTGGAATTGCTCAGTTACTGTCATAAGTCAATGCAATCATCTGATTTGTGCTTTACAATTGTATTGTTTGGCAACAGAATTGTCAGTCCCAATTATTGTAATTAAATGAGGACTCCTGGTATATATAAACCACAACTAAAATAATTCCATGGTTGCTGTCATTTTGCTAGAAAGATTTAGGTGAACCCACATTTCAAAATCCAAATGTCACTTACATTGGCTGAGTCTTGAGGGACATCCTTCCCCTTGAGGCCCTAAAGCAGAGGCAATATTGTCATAGCAACAACCATACTTAGAACCTCGGCATTCCTCTGTTGGTACCTGCTGGGTAAGAACTTGTCTTGTCTTAGATAAAAGCAGATGTTACTCAGATTTTATACCATTCAACAGTATTTGTGCAATAGTACATTCAATTCCATAAATAATTCATAGTTTAGTTACATTTTTCCTTACAGAATAAAATATCAAGAAAATACACTGCTAATTTAATGTAATGAAATAGCCATTTAGACATTGTGAATGTCAGCAAAACACTTTGTAATATTTTCCTTTATCTTGGTGAGAACCTGGAGGAATTTTAGATAGAAATAGAACAGTAATGTTGGAAGGAACCCTCTCAAGCTTTTTATCTGGAGCAGCACATGAACTGATGAACTTTTGAACTTCGTTGAGTTTGCAAATATCTATGGAAGAGGACACAGGGATTCAGCACTGATCTTGGGTGAATGTGGCCTTTGTCTATGACATAAGCAAGGGGAGATAACTCTATTCCAACATGTCATCTAGAATGTCTAGCTTTTAAGTTTCCATCACTTACTATTGGAGTGGGAGTAACAGGATTTCTGTTTGTGTAAACATCACTATAGTATTGTGTGCACCCTTCTTGGTTAGGTCCATGGGAAAATGATATTCCATCAGGGCAGCATCCATACCTAGGCAATGGAGAAAAAAACTAACATGTTCAAAGCAATCCAATTTATCTGCTTTGCCTGCAAATTAGTCACTTAATGTGTTAGTCCTACCTGCTCAGATGACAAGAAACAAATGGGCAACCTTGGCCAAAGGGACCTGCTGCAGCAGTGTGACCATCTGAACAACATCCATGAGGAGTATGATTGCAGTCTTGATCATTACCATCACCATTTTGATAAGAATTGGAGTGATGGGATATGGAGGAATCTGAATAAGATTCCCATCGAAGAGGTAAGAAATTGGAGTTCTGACTTTCATTTGGCTGGACTTGGCGATGAGTAGAGCCAGCTTGGATTATTCTTCCATGTCTAGAAACTGAAAAATATAGAAGAAGGATGCAGAGTTCTTTGCACTTTTCACTGAAAACATAATGTTATCTTATATAGCCTGTGGTCACGTTTCATTGGAGTAAACTCTTGCCAGGGATACTGTGCCATAAGATATTGGTGAGATCGACACATAGGTATTTCTAATCTTTTTTACCCCAATATCTCCATATCCACCCTCAACCCACCATATTGTTGTTTATCTGACATAGATCACCTATGCTTACAAAGCTTATCACTCAGTGTAGCACTTAATCATAATATATACAGAAAGTATTAAAATAAGTAATCTGCTACAATACATTTCCAAATCAGAATAATTACCTCTACTATCAATTTTTGGAAATCAAGAGGAGTATGATTCCAACTTATCAAACTTATGTTTTTAAAAAGGCATAAATTTTGGTGGTCATCCCATGCATCTGATAAAGGGAGTTTTAACTCATGAAAATCTATGCCTTTTAAATCAAATTTGTTAGCCTAATAAGGTGCTAATTTCCTCCTGATTATTGGCTATCAGGGCTCTCCCCTTACAGTATCAATTTATGGAAAAACCTAGGTCTATCAATTTGAATAAAATAAAACTACCCTACTTAAAATAGTGATTTTTTTTCTGGTGACAAAGTGATAAGGATCACAGCTGAAGTCCTTAACTGTGCATACAATAAATATAACCTGAAAAGAATCAGAGGGAAATGGAAATGGTCCAAAGATTTAGCCAGCAGCCTCCAAGGCAAGATTAATATTGAGCAAGCTCCCTGCTTTATCCCCTGGAGACAAAAGAGGATGCCTTTTACTTGTAACCTCTTACGTTTTCTCATCATTTTTCCCCTTTACACAGATAAAGTCTTTCAGGAGCAAAAATGAGAACAAGCACCCAGAGTGTTTGATGGATAGACTGGTTGCCTGGAAGCAGCTAGTTTCTCTAGATTTACCCAGGAAGACTATTTGGCAGCTGTGCAGCGCTACAGTTATCAGACAGAGGAAAAACAATAAAGAGAGAGCAGGAGGAAGCAGGATCTTGATGGGAGGATTAGAATCAAGAAAAGTAAAAATCCATGCCATTAATTTTTCAAACTTAGATAATTTCCTGCTCATATTATGGATGGAAAAGTTAACAGCATGGGAAAATGAGAGAGGTTTAGTTCCAGTTTATGTCACTGTACAGCAAAGTTTAGCATACTGATTCAAAACCTGAAGACATTAGGGAATATTACAGAAAGAGATAGAAAATATTTTTTTCCTTCTTTCTTTTCACCTGGAACACATCTTTCTTCCTTTCCTGGAAATCAGAAAGAGTATTGCAAGATTCTTTTTCCATGCTGTCTGAACCCACAAAAAGGACATTTTACTAGGGCTGTATATGGCATTAAAAAAAGATAAGGTAAAGGTTTCCCCTGGCAGTCGTCTAGGAATCTCCATTTCCCAGCCTGTGTTGCCCAAAGACACTTTCACGGTCATGTGGCTGGCATGAGTATTTGCCAAGGCACATGGAACACTGCTACCTCTTCCACTGAACATGATACCTATTTATCAACTTGCACTTTTACATTTTTTCAAACTGCTAGACTGGCAGGAGCTGGGGCAAATAGGAGGACCTCACCCCATTACCTAGGGTAATGCTTGGGTCTTGAACTGCTGAGCTGTCGACTGTCCACTTGGCCACCACACACCCCAATTTGTATATGGCATACAAGAACATTTTCTGGATAGCTTTAATTTGAATTACTCCCAGTACGTATAGAATGAATACAGATCCTTTTCTTATTTTATGCTCATTTAAAGCTAAATAAGAGTGAACATGATCAGATTTCTGACTCTGTTCATTTTCAGGATCTGCTCAGGAAAAACTAGCTGTGACATGCAGTTAACAAAGCACTGTAAATTTATCATTCAAGTTCACTGAAGACTTAGGGAGAGTCCTAAGTTGGATCTCCAGTGAGATATTAGAACTGGGATCCCACTGAGTTATCTGCAAGCAGCAAAATCTCCCTGAGGGGACTTTAGGTCCAGCTGATTTCTTGTGTGTGTGTATGACTGACATGTCACCGTGACTACCATTTGGGTTCAGGGAACTCCTTTCTCTCACACAAGCACAACATGCTCTACAAGTTCCAAATGCACATACTAGTCAAAGAAACTGGGTCCCCTGCTTTAGTGACTAGGGATGGAAGCAGACTTCAATTTATCTCCCCATCTTCATGGTCAGGTCACCTTTGATTTCTGCCACTGTCACTGAGAAAAGCAGGAAAAAGAAGACAATGGCTAATGGGTCTAAAGCATTTTTTCCACTACAGCATGAGCTATAAAACTTCAATTTCTTTATAAAGGGGAAAGGGGAAAATGGTGAAAAGCTACTCAGAGACAAGCAAAATAACACTGGTTGAAGGAAGGTAAGTTTAGCATTTCCAAACCTTCAGAGCCTTGGTCAGGGTGGTAGCGAATCAGTAATGTCTGGCGACTGATATTGTATCCTGTAATGTCTTGCATACTGGGAACCTCTGCAAGAATAGAAATAAATATACTGTATTATTCTGTGTAAAAAATTATCTCTGCTCCCACAATCATCAATTAAAGGAAACCTAGGGATATATTTGTTGTGTAGCGGTAAAATGGCATTTCAAAACAGATGGAAATAAAGTTCTACAGACTTTAATACACCAATGTATATGTTGAAAAATATTAATAATCCTTAAGAAAGAGGCAAAAATTCAAGAAAAAGAGAATAATAGAAAATGCAAGAAACTTCCCTTTTGGACCTCCAGTACCCCATTAATGTTGCTGTTCAGTCTCGCAGTTATGTCTGACTCTTTGTGACTCTATGGACTGCAGCACACCAGGCCTCCCTGTCCTGCACTACCTCCCGGAGTCCTCCCAAGCCCAGGCCCATCATACTAACTATGCTATCTAACCAGCTCCTCCTCTGCTGTCCCCTTCTCCTTTTGCCTTCAATCTTTCCCAGCATCACTGTATTTTCTAATGAGTCCTCTCTTTGCATTATGTGGCCAAAGTATTTGAGCTTCAGCTTCAGTATCTGTCCTTCCAGTGAGTCATCAGGGTTGATTTCCTTTAGGATTGACTGGTTTGATCTCCTTGCAGTCCAAGGAACTCTCAAGAGTCTTCTCCAGCACCACAGTTTGAAGGCATCAATTCTTCACCTCATTAATATCCCCTCCAAAACTCCCAAAGTGTGATGGGCCAAAAGTTTTGGATTCTTTCCCCCCTTTTTTTATTGGGGCAAATTTGAGGGATGAAATGGGTTCCTTAATTTTTCTAGGTTTTCCTGAACACTTGATTTCAGTGGCCTTTGATATTATTGATTGTGCTATATTGCTGGACTATTTCCAAGGGCTGAGAATAGGAGGCAGTAGTACTGTGGTTCTCCTTTCCCTTGAGAAAATTCCAGACAGTATTGGTGCCAAGGGCAATTCAGCCCCAAATCCCTGTTTTGCTTCATTCCCCAGGGTGTGACACTCTGTGTTCTTCTTTAGTACAGTATCTACATATGAGATAGCTAGGTGAGATCATCCAATGGCATGGCGTCCGATATTCCATTGCACTTACGCTGGGGCAGGTGACAAGGTTGTGGGTTGCAGGTCCCAAGCATGGTTGGTATCTGTGGCTGTATGTTTTGGCACATCTCATGGCTATAGAATTTGGAATCACCATCAGCACAGATGACTTGGCGAGTTCGGATGCCTGAACCACAGCTTTTTGAGCACTTGATCAAAAAAATGGAAAGTATTAAAACAATAGATAATCAGATGAGGAGCAAAGAATCACCTAAGAGTCAAAGGCCTGTGGGCAAAGTGTCTAGGGGCACATTTGCAAATACTGTTTGGAGGTTTTCTAATCTGGAACCCCCCAGGCTTCCTGCAGCTATTCTAGCTTGGAATTCTGAGAGTTGCCATCCTAACACATCAGAAGCATGATGAATCAGGGGAAAGACTGGTGAAGAAGAAAGACCAAGCAGGAATAGTCATTTCCCAGTCCGTTGGTAAGGCTGATAAATACGGCATGGAGATAGAACAAAGCTTGTATAGACAATTTGTCCTATGGCAGTTACAACTAAGTTACTTTATAGTTTCATTTCCATTTGGTTCATGTGCATATTATTTTAATGTCCTAGAAAACAACTGAGTAAAATATATATGCTGTGACTATGGCCTAACCTTGTCCTATTGGCTATTCAAAGTGGTGACCTCTTTCTTGTGGTTATTTTCAACATCTCTAAGGAGATCAACAAATATCATATAGATGCAAATAGGTCTTTGTAAGAATCTGAAAGAGGAAGCAGGGAAGGGACATGGAGCAATAGACAGAAACTGGTTTAGTCCTCTAGGCAAATATATGTCATGCTCACCAATCCCCAGTCTCCAATGTGCCAGCCAATCTCCTGTATACAATTCTCCCCGATACAGGGCTGGGTGTGTGGAGGTTTTGGTTCTCTCAAGCAAGCAACAGCTAGAATCTGAGGGCCCTGTTCAGCCTGGCAGCTGACTGTCCGGGTTTGAATACCTTCACCACAGTTCACTGAACACTATAAAAAAAATAATCTGGTCATTGCATGACATATATCTCTGATGTTGACTTGGTTTCACACTCTACAGTCTGAATAAAGATTCCTTTTTCAGTGTTCAGGTTTTCAATATTTCACTGAACTATCTTAAGAAATATGATCATTAGCATAGTTGCAGTTTCATTTAGTGACATCTTCACTCAATGAATGAGTTGCCAGTCCCAATTGTGAACTAAATGAAGACCACCTATATTTCTAACTGTAAAGTGCTAAAATCATGCAAAACAAATCAGGGTGCTCTGAAAGTTCCCTGGTGCTACATTATCTTCTCCTCCCTAAGAGGAAGCTGGGCCAATCCTGCCTCAAGCCAGAGGAAAGAACTCACCTCAGACCAAGGACTTGTGACCCATGTTGCACACTGCTGTAGGTTGCAAGGCTGTACGTTGCGTGGCTTCTCAGTTAAGGATGCACATTCGGTATCATCCACAGCATCCTGAAGATGATGTCCATTGTAGGAGGCACAGTAAACTGAACGGATTTGAATGCCCCCTCCACAGGTGGCAGAGCACTGTCCCCAGTTCCCAGTTTTCCAGCTAAAAATGAGAATTTTTAAAATAACTCTCAAGAAATCAAGAAACCACTAGAGAGCTTCCAGGAACAAAAAATTCTCACTACTAGTTCCTAGGATAAGCTTTTTCGATCTCAGCTTTTATCCAGCTAATAAGCAAGGAAATCTGGAATGCAGGAATTAACACAGTCATATTAAAAGCCAGGAATTCCAAACAAGGGCATAATGGGAATGCCTAGCAGCATTAAAAATAACAGGGGTGCCAACCTAAGGAAAGAAGGGGATGAAAGGAATAAAAAAGGCAACTTGAAATATTAGTGGGTGCCTCAGAGATGAAAATGTTTAGAAAGGGAGGAAATCTTTATCAGGGAGAGAGTAGTAGAATGTCACTATTTTTAACGGGTTGCAGCACCAAGAGCTATATTAAGACAAACCGCAGATTCTGAACGAGGAATACGATAATCATGTGATCTGTTTATATTATGCAGATGCTAAGCACATTTAAACATATACTAGATAGCTTTTGCACCTGCAAGGTCCCTATGACTTTTCTCCAATATCGAAAAATGGCTAGATAATTTTTAAAAAAGTTTATTAAGTGAAACATTTTGCACATTTACACCTTCCGCTACTCCCACCAATGTGCTCCGTGGCATTTGGGATGGAGGAGTGATCTTTGGGAGTCTCCAACATCTAGCCTGGGGCTACATTTTAATAAAATTAATCAGATCTTGATGCTCCTGAAACATACTTCCCTCTGTCTATGCACTGACATAATCCTCTTTTGACTTGACTCCCCTAAATTTGGGAGAAGGTTTACCCAACCGCAGGGACCAATGCTGCAAATGAGAATAGCAAGGATCACAGTAGGAAGCAAAGGCTGGGCTTTAATCAAAATTCCAGACAGTCAAGCAGCCAACTGAAGCTGTCGTTTCCAACAGAAACTGCACAGATAACCTCAACTATCTTGGCACAGCATACAGGCCAATAGGATGCTCCGTGAAGAGAGACTGTAAGATTGGAGTGGGGCATCTCAGAGGAAGTCCTTTTCTAAAAATAACTTAGCTGGCAGGAGGCTAATCCAGGCAGCTCCTTCAATATGGACAGAGAAGGAAAGAGACTGCAAATAAGGAACAGCGGCTACAAAATAATCTCAGCCCTATATTCCAGGAGGAATTTTACCACTTACTGCCTTTATAGTTATATGTTGTTTTATTTTGCCATGGAAAATTCATTCAGTGTAATGAAATAAAACTCTCTTCACTCCCTGCAAATGATACTTTCTCACTCCTGTGAATATAGGGCTCCTTTCAGCCCTTAGTGGCCTTAGTGGCCCCTTCCAGAAAGCCATATCTTCACTTCCCCAAACAGTGTTTGTAATTATTTTCACTTTCCCCCACCCCCTTGAGCTGGCCAGCTCCTTTTCAGTTGGATCCAGCTGCTAAAAAAAAAGACAGCTGACTTTCCATTTTCTTCCTTGATCTTCTGTTGCCTCATCATTTTGGGGAAAAGATTTAAGCCCCAGCTGGTCATTGCTCAGAGGAAATACCAACCATGCTTCAGAGCAATTCTGGAGAAGTGAGGATGGTGGCAAGCTGCTATGCTATCTTGAGAATTATAAGAGGAGGAAAATGACACTGGGGCTGGGACAGGATGGAAGTTCACCTCAATGTGAAATTGACTGCCCAGTCTTTATAGGACTTCCTTTGGAGGAGCAGCCAAGTTGATTTTTAAATGGCTCCTACGAAGTCCCACCATAACCTCATGACATCACAGAGATAGAGATGCACAGTAATGATCTTATATACAAGGAGCCAAAAGAGGGTAAATTTCCCTCACAAAGTAAGATATATTGCGGACCTATTTTGGGCCAGATTCCAAGGAGTTCTAGATATCTGGAGTTATCTTATACATATTAAACCAATTTTCTCAGCCAACTTGCTTCCGATCTATAAATTTCGTTGGAAAAACATAGTTCAGGTGGCTTATTCATCAAAAGCATTAAGAGAGCAAAGGATACACAATTCTTTCCTAACATTCCCCTGCCCTAAATTACCAATCATCTTCCCCATCCAATCATGCAACCATATGGTAGATTCTAATGACCTGTCCAGTAATTATCTCCAACATTTTTATATTAATTGATCCAAAATAATGAGAAAACTTAAGAAATCTCTTTTTCTTACTTCCTGCAGAGTTTTGGCAAAAGTTTTTAAAGTTTATACATCTTGGGACATTTGATGTTCCTTTCAAATATTCTAAAATATCCAACACTGAATTATCTGTTTTGTTTCACCTGAAAAGAAGTAAGTTTCAAATGGCTATGGGACCTTTGTCTCTACCCTAAAAATCAAAATGTAGTTTACTCCATTGCTTTAGTCCAACTAATTTAAAATCATAGTTAAGGTTTATTGTGTTATGAGAACCCGTACAACTCTGATTTAATCAATATTCCATGGTTAAATACACCCTGATTTAGCATACTGTGAGAACAGTTTCAGTTAAAAAAATGGCAAAATATTTTTGTTTCAGGAATGCCAATTGCAAGCTATATAGCACTGCAACAACCTTTACTTCTCTGCTAATTCATTCATACATTCCATGTTTTATCAAGTGAATAGTGAAGAGTCATATAAGACTTTACATGGAAGTTTTGATTTTTATCTGATTTGAACTAGAAGCATAATTAAGATTAGAAACTGTACAACAGTCATATAGGTATTCTATTTGAAAGCTCAAAAAATTTGGTACCTTCTATAGGATTAGGAGCACCACTGGATCAGACTAGGGCTAAGACATAATAAAGCCTTATCTTTACTTCCCCCAAAAGTATCTGTAATTATTCTAACTTCCCTCTAACTTTTTGATGACTCCTTTGGTTTGGTTTAATTTGATGTATGAACCTGCCATTATGGCTTGAAAGTTATTGTGTTTTATGGCTTAGACATGAGCCAGATTATGTCATGTTTAACAATCAGTGATGAAAACAAACTATAGCTCAAAGATCTTTCACTACAACATCCTCTTTATCAAGTCAACTAGTTGGCCCTAAGAAACCCACAAACTAAGCTTGAAAGAAAGAGCCTTCCATTTGCTTACATATATGAAAGGCACAATATTTTTAAAACCACATATCCATCACAAATAACCACTAAAAGGCTATTTTTTTTCATATATCCAGCTCCTTGTTCAAGTTATCAAAGCAAATGGCATAATCATGCTTATAGTAGTGAATTTTGTTATGTGAAATATGAATTTTAATATTGGAACTTCAGATTGTGAGCACCTTGGTGCATGAGATTTTCGCAAGACAAGCAAAAATGTTTAATAAAGTTTGTTTAGGTTGACAAGTGGCAACTCGCAAGATGAGCACCACGTGATGAGCTCATGCGGGAAATCTCACAAAAGAGCTGATGGTTCTCCTCTCTCTCTGTGGAAACAGCGTAAATTAAGTGAAAGGTGTTCAAGAGAAAGAACTCCCAAGACTCAGGCTCTGAATTCTCCTTCCAGGCAGTCCCCTCCCCCTCCTCTCCTCCCTCTCATCTCCCTCACACCAGCTGGGACTGTTCTCAAAGCGCGCGCTCACACGCACACAAAAACACACAAACCCTTGTCGCCTGGAACCATCCAGCCCATCCCTTGATGCCCATCTCTTCTCCCCTCATAGCACAGAGGCAGGTTAAGACAAGAAACATTTCCAAACCATCCAGGAAAGAACCCCAGAAAGACATTACTAAGGGAAAAGACCGTTTTGCCTTGAGCGGCAGTGGCAGAGGATCCTCCGATCCAGCAGGGGGTGCCAGACAGCAGCCAGCCTAGCAGCAGCTGAGGCCAGAATCTGCCTCAAAGCAGATCCATAAGTTCTGGTTAATTAGTTCTATTTCTGCTTTATATTGTGTGTTAAACGTTACTTGTTTCAGATATTAGAGACAAACATTTCTACATAAAATTCTGTTGAAAATGATTTTTTGGTGAATATTTTTGGGGGCCTGGAACGGATCATCTGACTTTCCATTGTTTCCTATGGGAAACCTCATTTTAGTTTAAGAGCATCTCGGACTAAGAGCAGTCTTCCAGAACGGATCAGACTTGTAATAGGAGGTTCCACTGTACTGTAATATTTAAACTGTAATATTGGTTGGTAATTCATCATTATGGAGGGATCCTTGTACATCCTGAGGATATATAATTAAATCTATAAAATTATCATCCAGACTACTGGGTGTGGGAAAAATATAGAAAAACATTTAAAAAGGCTAAATTTTAATCCGGCAATCTCCAGCTACATTTATTTTTAATTTTCTAAACTCAGCAGAAACTACTGGGGATATGACATCTAAACTCTTGGGCTAGGAAGAAAAATAAGAAACTGTCTTCTCTCTCCCTGCTCCACACAGGGTCTCAATAAGAAAGCAAAAAGCACTGACTGCCCAACACCATTATTTAGGGAGAAAAGCCAAAGTTTTAAGAACAAAGCCCATCACCCAGGAGAAAAGCCTTCAAAGTTTCATTGAACCAGAGGAGTTCGCCTTCTGGAAGACTAAAAACCTCATCCAACCTTTGAGTAGTGTGTTGGTAGCCACACCCCAACCAGGATGTAGAGCCAGGACAAAAATATATTTTATTTTAATTAAATTTAAACTTAATTGAAGTTAAATTAAAAAGTTTTAACATACCCAATATGATTGCTTGCCACACATTTAATAATTTTTTCTTCTGTTGCACTACAAGTTATATCTTTTCAGCGGCAATTTGGGAGAGGCTATGTGGCCACACTACTTGAGTGAACAGGTTGTGTACCTGTGACTTAAACTGCTATAGTAGCGCACTTCTCCACTGCACTTGGGGTTGAAGTAGATGATCTCCAAGATATCTTCCAACGTTTCTATTTTGTATAATTTCATGAATCTAAGTCTATGACTTTCAACAAGTGTTTCTCAAAGATCTGCAATTTTCTACCAATTTCCTTTTGAATGAATAGCTACAAATGCATGTGGATAAGGGTGGGATACAACCTGTTTACTAAGGTTAGGAAGTTTGAAGATCATATTGGAGGTGAGGAGAAGGAAGAAAAGAGCTGAACCACTTTCTCCTAGTTACCTCTTTGTTTGCAAGTTCCATGCTCTGTTGCGGCTCCATGCTCCCGCCAGATAGAGGTAAGATATCCTTTGTATATAGAACAAAGATTTTAAAGCCCATAATAAATATAGACATCTGGGTCTGCCTTTTACGGCATGATTTTTATCCTTTTAGACCCAAAATAAATTGGATTATGAAGATGAGATAATCTCCGCTGCCATCTTTTTAAAAGCCTTTGGACAGTGTTTCTCAACCTTAGCAATTTGAAAATGTTGAACTTCAACTGCCACAATTCCCAGCCAGCAGATGGGGAATCCTGGAAGTTGAAATTCACCCATCTTCAAGTTGTCAAGGTTGAGAAATACTGCCATAAGATGTTGGGAGGGGGTCCATTTTAAATTAGGGTCATGGGCAGGCAATAGCCTTTTCCCCTCTTTGAAGCTGGGCCAATTTCTGCACCAAAATAGATCACCTACCATAACTACTATAATATTTTGCTATAATGCAAAAAATATATCGGTACATTATTACCCACAAGAGGAAGAATAAATTTAGATGAAGGCCAAATATGTAGGCCGTGGGAAGAGATCAGTTTCTTCTGTCCTTCAGTATGTCTCCAAAAAGTTCATACAACAAAAGACGTGGATGATGCTTTCATGCTTTGATCTCTTCCTCTGAATTGCATAGATTTTATTGCTCATTATAGCCACAGAACCCACTAAGTACTTGGAAATTAGTATTAGGTCCTAGTAAAGAGGGGAGAGGAGGAGAGGGGGATTGTGGTCTAACTCTCTGTGTAAGCGTTTGAATGTGACACGTCCTTTGGAGATCTGAAGGCTGAATGTTTGCTTTGAATTCTGTGCACATTGTAAGTAGAAACTACTTCCCACTGGCAGGAAACATTCAATGACCTTCTAACCAAAAGCTTTCACCCACTTTTCCTAGGATGAGACCTTCTCCTATTATCCTAATAGACAGGTGCTTCTAATTAAATTAGTTAAATGGGGAGATGGCAAAAGGGAGAACAAAACACCATCTTCTAGCATCATTTTCCTTTCCACAATGATCCTAGGCCCCAGGCAGACTCCAGTGTCTTGCTCAGAAAAGAAAAACAGTAGATATTGATTGTAGCTACTTTTTTTGTTGTTCATGTGCTTATGTGTCTAGAAAGATGGAGCACATTCTGGAGGGCAACAGTTTTCCAATAAAAAATAATAAAAAATTGATTAACAAACCAATAAAAAAAACCTGGAAGACATTAAGTGAACAGGCAAGCCTAAAAAAATTTCCTACGCCCACCAATTAGGTTTCCAATTGTAAGATTTTTTTCATCAAATAATATTTTCTTCTATCTTGTATTACTTTTGCAAGTCTCAGGTTTCTCTGCATTCATTTCATACGAGAGCACCAAGGGCCCAGAACAGACACTGTCAAGTTATTTCTGATTTGACTGATTCTTAGATTTCAAGGCATCTCAAGAAGAGAAAAAACAAATCAAAACTCACCGTTTTGTTTGTGGGCAGGGCTGGAGGCCGCAGGTTCGGTTATTTCCTGGCCATGGTTTATCTCTGCACATATAATCTGGATATGCTTCATTATCAATGGTGCAAAAGACCAGACGAGATTGATAACCTGTAGAGGAGAGAAAAACAATAGTGATCAAAGATGGAACATAGTGACAGATAATTGACGAGGAGATTAGTTGCATAATATTTCTAAAGCAACCAAGTATTACCATCTAACAGATCAACATTCAAGTGTCCAATGAGTTTTGTTTTCATATTCCCACAGAAGTGATGTGATGGAAATCAAGGCAAGAGGCTTAGCACTGGTCTGAAGGTGGGATGGGGAATCCTTAAGTCAAATAATTTTTCCTGGGGAAAAATGCTGAAAGTCCCTCAGTTCCATCAACTTCTAGGGGTGAGAAATGATGTTTCCCTATCATGGCCCTGTGCAATTGGCCAGCTTTCCCTTCGAGACCAGACTTGCTTTGATACTGATTGCCTTGCAGAAGCTACTTGTGATGGAGACCCTCCACAGGCCTTTTCATGTTAGCTTGCCTAAATGTGAATAGATGGTTGTACATTGCTCTGGTTCTTTTGAAGAATGGGGGTTGATTTCCTTTTGCTGATGAAATCTTTACCACAGACACTTTATTTATCTATGGATATTTTATGTTTGTAGATTATGTACTGCTGGATTGCTTTATGAACAGTTTTTTTCTTCCTGGCATTTTTTTCTACAAGTATTCTGCTTTTTTGAATAAAGCAAGTGTTGATCCTTTGGCTGTGGTGAGATTTGACTGACTGACTTGTCACCCAAACCTGATGTCATGGGATGACAGAGAATGACTGGCCCAAAGTCATCTCCCCGGCTTTCATGCCAAAGGCTGGACTAGAATTCACAGTCTCCTGGTTTCTAGCCTGATGCCTAAACCATTACACCAAACTGGCTCTCATTTCATTTGCAACAGAACAGAAGTTTAGAAGAAATAAATAACTGCTATTTGCACTGTACCATACCATATACCCCCAGTGAGGCACCACCTTGCTGTGGTTGGGGGGCTTGTGTGCTCTACTGAAGATGAGAGCTCTGCCAGAGGTTC
>JANHZU010010989.1:98355-111579 GCA_032468055.1 Acrochordus granulatus | reverse complement strand
TGATTCTGTAAGAGAGAGACAGATTCCTGATTTGTTCACTTGGTGCATTTTACTTAGCAAGCAACCATTTCCAGGGTTTCTAAGTAGAATACTAAGAGTGTGTTCCAGCCTTCTCCCTGGAGAAGATACTTATTTGGAGGAAGATACTAATTTACAGTTAAACATGATTAAGATCATATATAAGTGCAGCTATTGACTATTTTTGCCAAGAATTACAACATAGTTAAGTAGGTGGATATATGGAGTCAAAGTGTTATTTTTGCATTTAACTCAGAAAATGTGCCATGTTTTTTCTACAGCACTCCAGCAAATGAGAATATTTTACAATCTTTAATTTATTAAATGTGTAAATTGTATTGTCTACTATGAGGCATCTGGAGTAATGTACAGAAAATTATCAACAAAAATTTACTACATATAAAAAAGAAACTTTATATACGGTATAATTTGAAAATGGTAGAGTGACAAAACATCTCTCTATATTTATATTTTTCATATAAGAAAAAATGAGCAAAATCATTGATTTTATGCTTTTGTAAAGAAAATATGAATTCAGTGTTATGTATAACAGCATGGCATTTTTGTTGTTACTGAAAAGCCCTACTGCAAGCACCCTACAAATAAACGGAGCACCCTACCTGATAGGATAAATTACAGGGTTTTTATGATTATAGTTTACTGACCTCAAAAACTAAGCAGAGTTGGACCTGGTTATCACTTTGATGAGGGACCATCAGAAATCCTAGAGCTGTACAAGGTATGGAAGTTAAAAACAAATCCTAGAAGAAATGCAATGGCAAATTATTGACAAGAAAACTACTTGTATGTCATCAAGAAGTCAGCATTTAAACTTGACATACAGTTTTCCTTCCTTCCTTTTTTTCCAACAAAAAAATTATAAGTTCAAATGTCTCATGGGCAAAAGGAACTTTGAAGTCAACACAATATCTTAAACCAGAAGCAACTGTTCAAATGTTGGAACTATGTGGTCTATAAAGCATACTTTATAGAAATGCTAGCTGTTGCATTTTGCATAATTTTAATTTCCAAATACTTCACTCAATCTCATGCATTATATATTAAAATAACGTATATACAATTTGATTAATACCATAATATACTACCTAGATTTTTCTTTCCTGAACTGGCAGCTCTAGCCCTGAATATGCCTTGTTGACCTTCTAGGAATAATACTGGATGCAAGAACATCTTGATTTGTCATGTTTTAAAATCATATGCATGGATTTTCAGAGAAAATGTTACTTCTGAAAAAATATTAGTGATATAACTTTTCAGACTTAATTATGTCTCCTATAGCTTCAGAATGGCTTAAGTCAGGGTCCCTAAAAAATATGATATATTGATCATCCTCATCTTCATCTTGTCAGGACTGAATTTCTTTAAGTCCACATTTTCAGTAAAAAAGCATCAATTTATGAGTTTATGTGAAAATATTATTTGTGAAAATAATAGATCTTGCTATCATAAACATTTTAATGCAATTCAACCAAAACATTTTGAATAATTTTTCCCAGTGACTCAAATAGCTGTGAAAGAACCACCATCTTGAGGAACTTCACAGGCCAAAGACTCAGAACCAACCTAAAATGATGCCAGGAGATGTCATATTTTCAGGACAATTCCTCAAAGGATGTTGTCAAATACTCTTGAGAAGAGCCAGTGAGATACCCTTTCTTCTGCTTAGGCTCTCCTGTAATTATTAGTCCTTAATTTAGTCCTTTGGCACTAAAATTGGCCTGAATTTTGGCCACAAAGGATTTAAGGTAATCTGTTTAATTCAAGAAAACTTGTCTCTTGTTCTATTATTATATGCCCCCCATCACACTTCAAAATAGGTCAGTTTGTTAACAAACTTCCACTACTGCTTTTAGAGGGACTAGATCAAAACTTTTAAACTATTCTCCAATTTCTTTCCAGATTCATCCTCTTCTAATGACATTCATGAGAGCCAATTTGGAGTAGTGGTTAAGGCATCAGATAAAAGCCAGGAGACTGTGAGTTTTAGTTCTGATTTGAGCATAAAGCCAGCTAGCTGGGTCACTTGGGCCAGTTGTTTTTTTTCAACCCTAGGAAGGAGGCAATGGTAAACTATTTCTAAAAAAAACTTGCCAAGAAAACTGCAAAGACTTGTCCAGAATCTGACATGAGAGAACAGATGGAAAAAAAGGACATTTATAAACAAAAGAGATACAATTTCAATCAGTCTATAGACATTTTTTGATAACATGAACTGAAACATCAAAACAGAAAAGTTATTTTAGTTGTGCAACCAAAGTGTTTTTCCAATATAGTATCCATTTCTGTTGATATTAAGAAACCAAATTAGCAAAAAACTTTCCAAATCAATAATCTCAAGTTTTGGACAGTACTGTATTTACTTACTATCCTGAAAATCATTGTATAGTATAGCCCCAAACTCATTAGTGGCAGAGAAGGAAACTTCACTACTGTCCTAATACCATAAAAGAGTCTTAACATTTTGTCCTGGAGGATGATTCCAATTGTATACAGAATATTATTAATAATATCCTTGTATAGGTCATAAAGAGTTTTGTGGGAACCAATACAGTCCACTAAATTCTTCCTATCACAAAAAGTTAGCTCAGCTCTATTATGCAAAACTTCAAAGTTTTATTTTTGAGTCAACATGGATCGGATTGCATTGTTGAACAAACAGCGTTAATTCCATTAATTTATTAGAAGCAATTTTCTTTGGCTCAATGGGGAAGATTACATCTTAAAGCTGTTTTAATTCTATCCCCTGGAGTATTGAATGTGGAGTGGATAAATATACCCCAGTCTGAAACCATTCAGTATTATATAAACAACAAAATAATTTTTATTAGGAATTTTAATTTTATGTTACAATATTTTAGGAAGGAAATATATAGTTTTTGATATTTAACAGTCTGCATATAACACATTACTTATTGTGACCTATATATGCTTTATCCTAACAAATCTATTTTTGTGTTCAATGCAAATAACTTTTCAGACTTAATTATGTCTCCTATAGCTTCAGAATGGCTTAAGTCAGGGTCTCTAAAAAAGCAGCTTTTATAAATGGATTTTGTAAAAGGAGTTGAAAATGATTCCTTTGGGAGATGGTATAACAAACACTTTTGTAATCTGATTCTTAACTGCAAATTTTTAAGTCTGATTCTATATATGTGCTATCTTAAATTTAGCTCTAGAGTGATAGATGCTATGCTTAGGATTTAAAACTTTCAATTGATTTTTATGCTTGTGTACTGACATAATCTCAATAATTACATTGCAGGTGTTACTAACAACCAGCATATTAAGGTTTGGCTTTGGGCAATAATATTCTCAGTGCTGACAATACAGCATTCCAAAGATTATCTAAGTTTTATGACTTTAATCTATTTGAACTAAAGCAAATATTTCAACATATATGTTTCTTCTTTACCACGAAACGATCTGGAGAAAAATGGAGCATGATTTTATACATGTGAATTGGGGTGTTTTTATATGGATATTTTAGAATCAGCCTTCTGGAATTGCAACATTTCTACTAGTGTTCAGCCTGCTGAATAAGAGAGATATTGGGTCCATGCATTATTTATTAATAATTTGATAAATCCAAGGAAAATAGCAACAACCTGATAAAATTATATCTTAATTGAAAAGCTGCATTTAAAAGTCTTATTCACATTCACTTTGGGTAATAAACCAGTGTCTGAAAAACAAAATAAAATGGACTAAAAATCCAATTCTGTTGCATTTCCAGTATTATTTGTAAACCATAATATTAGACAAAATCACATCTCTGTACAGATCCATGTGCTATGAATTTCTCATAAATGTTCATTATGCAACATTGCAAAAACAATGTATTAATAAACCTGATCTTCCTTTACCCTTCCTAAAAGTCTTTCCTTAATGCATTGTTACTCTTGCTGCATCAGCAACACATATGATAGCAACATCCCTTGTGAACTGAAGACATCCAAACTGTGCTTTATACTAAAAGATTCAGCTTTTTCTATTACAGCCCTTAGAAGTAATGGCTAGGATTTGAACACACCACACTGACTGTATATCAAATATTAGTGAAAACTGAGACATTTGAAATTGTGCTAGATAGTAAATTTTGTTTGCACTGTCTCTGAAGTCTAATGCAAAAAAATAAATTCACTTTCATAACTTTTTAAACTTTTTGACTTGCAAGCTTTTATTATATAGTTCTGTAACAATCAGAATAAATTTGAAAATAAGTTACCTAACCACTGTATTAATGGATTCTTAGAACAACTCTCATGGGCCTGATCAACACAGTATCTGCACACTCAGCCTTAGACTGTGTATATGCTGTGTGGGGCTGCTTTTCAGAAGATATTGTTGTCTAAATGCATTCAAGCTATCACTGTCTAGAGTTAAACTGTTATCTAGGAAGTTTAAAATTGATTCATAATTATTTGCAACCAAGTTGATGCTTGCTAAATTCCCCAAATTATTTGCTTTTGAGTCTAGACTAAAATCTTGCAAAAAACATGCTCTTTTTCCAGACCTGTATGCATTTCTCAGATGCATGTTCAAAACCCACAGGAAATACTTGGTGCATTTAATATTAGTTGATTATGTTAATTAAAATTCACTAGCCCTTGTAATTCTGGATGAAACAAAAACATGTTCATATTTTAGGTTCTAAAGAATCATTAGAAGCCTTATGATAAAGTTCTCAAAGAGAGTAAATTTGCATTTGAAAGACTTGAGATGACAAGTATGGACTTGTATGACATTCCATTCCTTCACTTAAATGAATATGCCCAGAAGAGGCAATGCTGCCCTACATTACTTACTTTTATAACTATAAAGAACAATTTGCACAAAGGAGTATTCTACCATTGTAGCCTGTTTTTGTAGTCTAGTTGCTGTTGCAATCTACAGATATCTACTTGATGCTTTCCAGAAGTGTTGGAAATACAATTATTGAAATTCCCACGCAATATTTTAGAAATCTCAAGACACGAAATAGGCATTATGTTGGGAAAATGGCCAATTTACCACTTTATTAAGGACCAGGACTGAAAAATGGCTCAGTAAGTCAGCAAAGACTCCTACTGTTAATTGTAAATATGTTTCTAAGAGGTCTTCAAAATTCATGCAAGGATGTTATTGACTTCTTTAAGTGCTGACTGAAGTGCTCAGTTTGGTGGATAACAAGTGATCTGTACGATGATCATGCTCAACTGATCTCTGGAATAAAACTATCAGCAGTTACAACATAGACTTATACTGCTGATAACAGTGCTTGGGTGAGCTCTGCAGTAGTATCAGATTCTGGCAGTCTTCTTTGATAGTCTGATATTTACAATCCCAGCTTCATAAACCAAATAAAGATGTTCAAGTGAATATCAGTACAAAAAATAGCAAAAATAGCAAAACAATAGCAACACAATATTGTGTATAGACAGTTTTCATTTTACTGGCTGATTGCAACAGGCAGTTGGATATTGCTCAGTGCTTTAGGATAAGCTAGGCAGGTACATAGAGATGTTCAAATTTCCTCTACAGTTCAATAAATGACATTCTCAACATGCATTGAAGAAGGAAAGGGAATATATTTGTCAATTGTTGTAAGCCACAAGAGTCAATTGAGATCAGTGGCATAGAAGTATGTAAATCAAATTAAAATATATGCAATAGGATTTCATGAAAAGCACTTCCCCTTCTGACAGGTGTTTATTTATTGATGTGTGAGTGAACGAAGAGATTAACATAATTTCCCATTAAACATCTGGAACCATATTCTAAATAGAAAATACATGTACAGTAAAATTAAGTTATCTCTCTTGTGCTGCTCCCCCTGTAATTTTTTTAAATGAGCTTTTGAGCAAGGCCAAGCTCAGTTCTAATAATTATAGAACTTATTTGACAAGTCCACATGGATGATCAATTGAGATGTATTTTTAATTCCCACAAGATGGCTTTATTGGAGTCTGAGTGGGAGGCAATAGTATATATCAATCTTTTTAATTTTATATTGCAACATACATGCATATATACAAGATTTTATAAAATAGTCCCAAGGAAGTATAAAAAAAGTTTCAGACCAAAAGATGAAGTCAGTTTTTTTAAAAAAAACAAGATTTCATCCTAATGTTCGATTGCTGTTTTATAGTTCTTAGTCTCTCACCTCTTCATTGGAATAATTATAAAACCCACTATAAAGCTGAAGGAATATTCAGCATACTTTAGGAGAGAGATTTCTAGAAGTAGGTTACATATTTAAATAAAAAATGATTTTTTTTACAACAAAAGGGATGTGCCTACTTTCCCCTGATTTCACAGAAATGTTTGGCAAAAGAATCTATGTATGTGTTCTGTGATGATCTGGTTAGGAGCATCGAGGCTGTTCTGTAAGTATGACAATTAGAACTGGAAAGAAAAACCCTAACACAAAGTGCAAGACATTATTTGCTTGATTTTTCCCCCTTTAAACAAGATCATATTCTTTCCTTCCAATTTCTCTTCTCCAAGTGGCCTTAGGCTACAAACACTGATAGTTTCTCTTATAGCGTCACACTCACATATCAGGCAGTTCAGCTTGATTTATCATCATCTGATTAACTTTGGATAAATCCTCAACATTCTTGATTGGTGCAAGGTGAACTCCAGGCTGAGCAATTATGCTGCTGGTAAGGGCTCTGGCATCTTTTCTACAGACTGTTTTTTAAAGAGATATAATCAGGTGCAGTCAAAGTGCAGAGAACCCACTGGTGAAGAGACTATTTTTACAAAAGAACAATCCAGTAATGCCCAGCATAGCAGCTGTTTTAGGAAATGAGGGGAAAATAGTTTCTCCCTCTTATAAATTCAGTAACATGTCCACAGATGGTCAGCTGAAAAAGTGCTAGATATAAAATTGATGGAAAGCTAATTGATCCATAAAAGGTTGCACCAAATTATCTGTGGCAAAATAGAAAACTAGCCCAAAAGTGATAGAAATTGGAAGAGCTGGTAAGGCCTTTTTAAAAATGGCAAGTAGCAAGAGGGTAAGGCACAGGCCCTAGGGATAAAAAGAAAGAGAAAAGGACACATAAGTTAGACGATAGAACTCTTATCTCAAACTATTAGACATTTGCCTGTTTCCCAGGACAACACTTTACCCTAGATGCCCTTCAGAGATAAACTGCCAAACAAGAGTGTTCATATACTTGGTGGGAAAATCAAGATGGGTAAATTGCCACTGAATATTGCTATGAGTCAGATTTTGAGCCACACTCCCATCCTGTTACCTCTTTCACTGTACTGAATAGGAGAGCTTGCTTTTACAAGGATAATATGAGGAGCTGACTGACTTGCTGAGAAGTTGAGGGAGCCAGGGGTCTGTAGTGGATAGAAAACATTTTTTTTCATCCAAAAAGCAGTTCACTGTATGAAATTCCATGATAATGAAAAAGACTCTTTCACCTAAATAGAAAACATCAGGAGCAACCCACCAAGCATTATATAAAAATAGAGGCTTAGTTTTTATCATATTGTAAGCCAGGGGCCATCTACATGTGTATCAAGATAGCAAGCACAGCTGTGGGTGTGATGCATACAACTCATATTAAAAAGGGAGAGGGCTTTAATCATACCTGCCATTGTGACTTTTTTCACCCCATTTGTGGGCATTTCCACAGTACTCTACATTAAGAGTAGAATAATCTATCCAGAACCATCATAGAAGCAACAGTTCAATAATTTCAAAAAGTCCTGTGATCACAGCCTGGCCAACACAGAATATTAGGTCCCTTCTATTAAATTTTATTTTTTATTTGAATAATTTGACAATTCCAAGTGCACAGGATTTAGCCTACTAGTGTCCATCTTCTAAAGGAAATGGTATCTTCAAATTGAACTCTTATGTCTTTCCCTTGGATCCTACAAATCTATACCACTGATAACTATTTATGTAGGGTTTTTTATGGCTACAAAAATTATTTAGAAAAATATTATTATTTCAAGCTGAAATAGTAATAAGGATGCAAAAGACCTGTCCAGATTTTTATTCCCAAATTCAAAATGAATTCTTGATAGAACACTCAACAATATTACAAAAGTTATGACTAAATTGCAGCATCAGATTGTTCCAGGTTCCACAATTCTGCCTCATTAGGAGGTCCTGTATGGTGTTCAGCCTCAAGGACTGTGCATAGGTCTGTTCTGGTGACTTCTCTTATTCTTTTCCTTATTATTGTAAAAGAGTAAGAGAGGAAAAGCTTTCTTTCTCTCACCCCTCCTTCTTGAGTTAAAGTTCTGGCTTCCACTTTCAATATCTGAGCATCATTTCAATCCATCTTCTAGCAATCTTTCTAGATGAAAGCTTGTCTCTGAGACGCTAAACTTTTTCTATAACCCCTTATTAGAGAATGGTATTTTTCTACCCAGAGCTGACAAGGATTTTATTTTCTTTTTTCTTATGAAAGTGGAGATTACTTTCATAATATAAATTCTGCACACAACTCTGTATTTAAAATTCAGAAACTATCAACCACCTATCAGTTTTAGAAGAAAGAGAAGAATGACCAGATGTCCATACTGGAAATATTGTATTATCAAGAAACCAAAACAAACTTGCAAGAAAAAAACCTGAAGAAAGGTTTAAACAATTCTTATGAAAGAACATTAATCCACATTTTAACTAGTTATGGCATTACCAAGGAAGGGAATGGGAAATATACTCACAATTAAAATGGCTACAAAACAAGCTAATGTTGTGTTCCAGTCTCCACTGGCTGTTGCTGAAGCTTTGCCAACTAGAACGCTGTAGAAAATGAAATCTCCTAAGCCAAGCTTAACTCCCCCTGCAAAAAAAAAAAACAACTCCCGCCATTTAGTCATTAGTACTGTATGCAGTAACTTATGTTTAATTACAATGTATTTATTAAGATCAAGGAAGAAATGGAACATTTAAAAGTGTATTAATCTTTTTAGCTGCCAGCTCAATTAGAGATGTTCTGTTATTTTATTGTGCCAAGTATCTGCATGGTTGTATCCAACTGAGAAGACTGAATAAACCTCAATAAATATTTTTAGCTCCCAAATTTCAAGTGGATAAATGAAGAACCAAGAAGTTGGAAAGTAGACTAACATATAAGTAAGTCTTTTGTCTGTGCATGAAATCCCTTTGCTCTTTTCACAGCATAAGCAATCTAGAAAGCTAGTTAAGCATAGTTTTGTTTTGTCTAAGCTGGAAAATAGAATTAAATTGAATTCAAGCTATGTTTGTCTGAATAAGTTAAGAAATTATAATTAACCAAAAGGATCTTGATTTATTTGCTCATTCACTGAAGGAAGAAGCAAATGAATGCACACTGATGGCAAAAAACTTATTTTCATATTTTACCTTAAGGAGCAGAGATTCAAATGTCTACAAGACAACTGACTAGGAATCATCTTATATTTTGTGTGCTGATGCAGTGTTTAAGAACTGGCTCCTCCACATTGCTTGTCACAGAACAGTTGATCTACACAACAGGCATCAAAACTGAGCTGTGCTTTCAACCAGTTCCCCAAATTCCTAAAAATTTAACAATTGTTTCTCACAACCCACTATGAGCTGGCTCCAGCACACCATCGGTGATAACTGAACCTAAATGGAAAGATAGTCCAGAGACTGAAATCTATCCATTCTCTGCTGTTGTTCAGAAGCAGAGAATGCACCTGAACTGGACAAATCCTACACGATTGCTTTCTCACCTTATTACACAAGATATCTAACATGCTTTTAAATACTATCTACAAGGTTCTTTTTTTTGCCATACTGAGAAACAACTTCTGTTTTTCTGGAGAGAAAAAAACTGATGGTAGATCAAATGATAAGTTTGTCTTATATGACAGTGTACACCTGCCTCAATGTTTCCTATCAAATTCTTATTATGTTTTAAGACATATACATCTAATTATAACTAATTTTATAATTAAACCAATGTCTATAATGAACAACTTGGCAGCACTTAGAAGTAAAACATTCAATTAACAGAAAAAAGGATATTTGATTTTCATCTGAAGTTCTTAAGCATTATTTTTGAAATTTAAAGGTATATGATTGCTTGATCATGAAAATTTACTGATGCATAGTACTTATCTCCAAGGTGGAAGTAAAAACTGTATGTGATTGCTAAAATGAAAAGTGATCAGCCTAAAAACCCGCACCTCTGCCCCCACCTTATATATACTGCAGCCCATGTCACCCAGAAGTACTAATGTATTTTAGCAACTAAAAAGTTATCATCACCAGTTCTAAATCAGTAATAAGTTTCTGTGGTGCTTGGAAAGTTGATTTATATTTATTTATAAATATTACTTACTCTCTTCTGGGTCCTCGCTTGCCAGGGAATTATTGGGAAGAGCCTGTACAGCTGCTCGTGTTTCATGGGTTGACTGCACTGGCCCAATTCTGTTGTCTCGTTGCTGCTCCCACTCTGAGCTGAAACCTCCATCATCTGCCTCAGCACCTGCATTCTGGTTCTGATTCACTGTGACTGGAATACATAAGCATTTCCACTATACATCGTCATGTGATCATATGACTGTTCCCCAAATTCATGATTAAATCATATTACGGTTGATAGGTGAAAAAAAGATGTTGCCACTGGGCCAAAAAAACCCCCACGTATGATACAAATGAAAAACAAGTTAGGGTGCACCCAAATTCCAATGTTTGTGCATACTTACTTTTCACAGAAGAAAGGTAAATAGTAATAGTAATCTTCAACGTAAACAGAATTGAAAAGAAAATTAATGGTTAAAATCAATTTAAGAAAACAAAGCAAAACTGGACAGTGACATACATTATAAGCATAGAGCACCAAGGTATTCTGCTGCCTCAGCTGGAAAAGCAGATACTATTCCCCACATCCTTGTAAGTTCAAGTGTACAGCAGTAACCTCCCATTGGGCTCCAGCTATGTTGGTTATAATTTCCATTCTCCCCACCAACATACTGTATATGCTAACAATCCAATGACAGTCCATTTATTGAAAATGCTACAACTATATTGCCTCTTTTGGCTGGCAGTGAAAATACCATAATAAACAACTAAATAAATCAAATAGCTAATATTTGCTAGCCTTTTAAGATACACAACAGTGGATGCCTGACACAGTGTACACATTCTGCCTGATCCTAAGCATATTGAAAAAAACTGATGGAACTCAAGCACGCTAACTGCCTAACAAGGAAACAGTTACAGCTAGTATTTTAGGTGAACTGAGTAATAAAATAGACTAATGGTATGTATTTAAGGTTCTCTGTTTTAAAAGCAAATATAGCATATGATTATTCCCACAAGTTCCTATTATTTGTGGCTTAGTCCATTTGTTTTTTTAAATTACAAATAATTCTATATGCTAAGAAATTTGCAATCACAATAAAAGGGCTTTTAGGATTAAGCATGAATACCCAAGGAGCTAATTATTTTGTTTTCTTAAAACAATAGGTACTCTTGAAACTTGTACTTCAGTTTTAGGCACAATTCTATGGAAACAAAAATACTGGGAAACACAGAAAAAATGTCTTAAAACAGATTGTTTTTCAATTTAACACTGAATATATTTAAGAACTACAGGGAACGTAGTGGTATGAGCAGTTAAGATGCTGAGCTTTTTGACCAGTGACCATGTTGGTTGATATTGAAACTGAGATCCAATATCTGAAATCTATCAATTTCTACTGCTATGAAACCATATTTCTGGTTATTGGAAAGCTGAAAACATCACGATCTGTTAGTTCTAGTCGCATAAAAGCATTAGTTTTCAAGTAAGAACTTGAAAGGAAGGAAAAATGAGAAAAAAAGAAGGTAGTTATTAGCTGACAATAGGTTATGAAATGTCTTTAGCCAGGAAACAGGAGGAAACATGCTTTAACAGGCAGTCCTTGGTTAACAACCTGTTGTTCAGCAATTATTCAGTTATGGCAACACTAAATGAGACCAACAGCCATTACTTGTAGTTCCAGCTGTTGCAGCATCTCCACAGTCACATGGCTGCGAGTCAGGCACTTGGCAACAGGCTTGCAATTATGACAGTCAACACCTCCCATGGTCAGGTAACTGCCATGGCAACTTTCATGACTAGATTCCAACAAGTGAAGTCAATGGTGAAGCCAGCAGGAGGTAATAAATGGCAATCATATGATGTTGTGCCTAATGACTACAACTGGAACTGCTGGAACTGCCATCATAGGCTGGTGTAGTCATGGGATGTTGTGCTATATGACTGTATCACTTAGCAATGGAGTTTCTGGTTCCAATTACCAGAGTTAATCTAGGACTAGCTGTAAAGGATTTTGCATGTTCTACCTGACAGATATTACCTTAGAACAAATCCATATTTTTCTTTCATGCTTGCTACCTATTTAGAAATATGTTTATAATACTCAGCTAAACATATTTCATGTTTAAAAGATGTAGTACAGGAGAGAATTAAATTTTTCTCTCTATTCTTCCTTCAGATTTATAAAAGGAAGGCTTTTCTGCAGATTTCTTTTAAAAAGAAGTTGAGGTGTAAAGATAGAAGCTATGTTGTTCAAACTGAATGCTAGGGTTGATAGGAAAAACATCTGAGCCAATCCTTGCAGAATTCTCTCCCCTTATTTGCTATAAGAGATCAGGACAAATGATAAGGAAATATTTTTCTGGCAAAGAGAGCTTCAAGTCAGCACACACAATTATTCTTCATTCATAGACATGATTGTAGTATCAGAATAGTAAAGCCCTTCTGTAATTTAAGAAAGTTAATATGAAAAGTGTTTGACAATATTTATTCTACATTTCTTATATGACTTCAAAAAGGTAAATAAACCTCACCTTGCTGATTGTAAGTAGCATTTTTAGAAGCTATCTTCTGGGCCTCTGGATCTTCTTCAGCCATATTTACAAGCCATATCATTGTTGCTAATGGAAAAGAATGACCTCTGATTTACTGACACTACACACTATTTAACCACAATATGATTATGTAACATTTTAAGTACTTTTGCAATATTGTAAAAAAAAACAGGGTGAGCGCCTGTTTCACCCCAGCTCCCGCCCACCTAGCAGTTCGAAAGCGCGCAAGCGCGAGTAGATAGATAGGTACCGCCCCTCCCGGTGGGAAGGTAACAGTGTCCGTGTGCCTTAAGGTGTCCAGTCATGCCAGCCACATGACCACGGAGCCGTCCCAGGACGAACACTGGCTCTTCGGCTTGGAA
>JANHZU010010989.1:72290-82954 GCA_032468055.1 Acrochordus granulatus | reverse complement strand
GACTCCGGGAGGCAGTGCAAGACAGGGGGGCCTGGCGTAATGCAGTCCGTGGGGTCGCGAAGAGTCGGACACGACTGCGCGACTGAACAACAAGTGCATGTTAACAGCGCACTAACGGGAGGTGTGACGGCAAGCGCCTTAGGACTTCGCTTCAAAGCAAGGATGGGAACGTGCTCCGAGACGAACGGAGCCCGGGGTCCTTGTGAACGGGCCTCGGAGAGCGGCCCGGAACCAAAGGAAATGTATCCTTGTCATTTACACGACGCGGGAAGCGGGCTTTCGACAGACGACGCTCCTCCGCCACCGGCTCCGGCCAACGAGCTGCCTCTTGAACGCTGGAAGGTTTCGGCCCGGGCCAGAGAGGCGGTTTCGGTCCGAGCCTCTCCTCGCGAACAGCCCCTCTGGACTCAAGTTCGGGCAGCTCGAATTTCGGGCCCCTTTCCAACGCCGCCTTCCGCCGCCACCCCGACCCCCAGAGCAGGGATGGAACCACCGCTCCGGATTTACAAAGGCGCGGCAAGGAGGCCGCGGCTGCCGGAAGGAGGGAAGCTTCGCTCAAGAGGAGCTGTTACGCTCCTCTCGTCAGGGGGCGGGTAAGGACAGGCCTAAGGGGAAGAGTGCCGAGCGGAACGCCCCTCCTCGGTATCTTCGCCCCGCTCTGAAAGCCGCCGCTTACCTCTCCGCCTCAGCACCAAACACCGGTTTTCCTTACGGCCGACCCCCCCATCCGCTTTACATCCGACGCTTCCGGCCCAGGCCTCGCCCCGCCTCCTCTGACTTCTGTGGGCGGGACGTCTCCCTCTCCTTGTTTTCTTTGGCAGATCGCTCTTGTCTATCAAGGGAGCCGCTCGGCGGCAAACAATTAAAGCTGCCGCCGAGGAAGGAAGAGACTTAGTGCGCATGCGTAGCGGCTTCCGCCTGGAAGCGAGTCTCTCCCAACCGTAGGTCTAGGCGGTCGGGTGCTCCTTTGTATTGCCCGCGGTCGTGGTCGTTGAATCTTATCTGGCGGAGGAAACCGGATTTTTGCCGAGGAACGACTTTCTCTTCTCTTTCCCAGGGAATGAATGCTTAATACCATAGTAAACCTTAACGTGATTTGTTTCGTTTTGTTGTACTGTGTGCCTTTGTTGTTTATAGTGGCTCGGCGCATTTTTTATTTATCGTTATATTTTTTATTTGTGGATATCTCTCGAAGGTGACCACTGTTCGGTTACTTAGCTCTTCTGTGGGGTTCAAGCCGGTTCTAAGATTGCTTAGCGGAAGAGAGGGCAGCCACCAAGGGTGCCATCCCTTGAGAAGAGATGGGTAATTATCACACTTTTCACTTCTGGACTACGGAATACATCATTTTGAGTTGTAGGGCAAGCTGTTGAGAGTGTCGGGCGAAATTACACTCTCAGTAAAATAATACCTACTTGTTTAACTGAGAAGAAGTAGGTTTAGACCTGAATCTTCATACACTAGCTTGTTTGTTTTAATGTAGGTCGTAATACAAAACTTTTGCATTGGATTCAGACTGTAGTTATGGGCAATTCTCCCCCTCTTGGGAGTTAACTACACTGACAAGTTTTGTGGAAGTCAGTCCTGAAACCATCAAATCTCAAAGTTTGTTATAAATTATTAAACATTTCAGATATTTTTATTTGGAGGAAATTAAGCAAATACGAACTGATCCCTTAAAAAGAATTTCTGGGCATTATTGCCAAGACTTCAGTAGCTGAGTCTGCATGTTGTATTAAAATATCATAGTTTGATTTAAACCACAAAGGCCAAGTTCTCTCTAAGCTTGTAATTATTATTTATAAACCAAAATGGTTATTTTCATATATTAAATCAAAAATGTATTACTGCAAAATGTGACTGTAGCTATTGAATGAGTAAATTAATATTTACAAAATCCCATAATCTCTCGTCTTATGCATTATTCACCCCCAGTCTTGCAATATGAAAGTCACACAAAAAAATTCAGATCCCAGTTTTGGAAGTCATGTATTAATTAGGACCATTACTATTCAAGAATATGGATTTAATATTCAATACAGTAGTCTCAATAAGTTTCCTCAGGAAGTATCTCTCATATACTGGTCAGATACTTGGGAAGAAGCAGAGCTACTGTTCAGCTCCCATTTATGAATAGCTCTATTTTTCCCTCTAGAAAATGCATTAAAACCTTTTTGTTTCAGCACACATCTGAGTAAAAATAAACTTTAAAAAAGGGTTATGTTGCTACACGTTTTTATAGTTTAAAAACCTAATTAAATCTGATGTTATGTATATGTTACAAAGTATTAAGGACTCCAATAAGTCATGCAGCTGGTGGTTTTTATCCTTAACCTATTTTGTTTTCATTCTAAGAATTCATCTGTTTCCAAACTAAGTATATTTGTGTATATCTTCAAGCCTTGTTGTCTATCAGTACTTCTGATACCAGGTGCTGATCAATTTAGTCCCTGAGCCCATAGTCATGCCTACAACCTGCAACTGTTTACAGGCAAATATACAGTATTTTGCCTTGAGGAATGTGGGAAGCCTTATAAATACGTTAGAATGTATGGACGAACATTTATTTGGAACTGCTGAGTTTTCCTTGTATGGGGATACAAATGTAGGCTACTCTCTCATAACAAGTTGATATAACTAGTTCATCCAGTTGTTTTGGCACTGTGTGTGATCTTCAGTATTTCTTAGACTCAGTTTTGGCTCTACTTAAATGCCAGACTAAAATGTGGCAACTTTTCCTTTCAAAACTTTGTTTTGTCACTGAACTATTGTATGGTCTTTTTTTTCAGAGGATTCCTCAAAACCAGAGCAATGCCCTTAACTATGAAATGGTGAAAAAGAACATGTCTCGATATCTCATGAGCAGTTGGAATGCTATTTTTTTATATACAAATGAATGAACAATGATTAGAACAGCTTATATGGCAAATAAATGCAGTGATCTGCAAAAAAAGAATGACTGTACCAGTAGAATATTTATAGCTCAGGGTTAAATTGTGGATTCCTAGGTGCTTTCTGAGCTTGTTTTTCTGCAGACATTTCATTACCAAACTATATAACATCATCAGTGCTAAAGGGGAGTGAAGTTTGCTCTCTTTATATATTGGTGGCTTGCCCTATCAATGTTAAAGGGAGTATTTTTGGTGGTTCCAAGGAGAAAGGTCATTCCTTGAAGACAACAAGCTTCACATTTTGGAAGAAAATTGGTTTGAGAGAAGTCAAACAATCTATGTTAAAATGTTAGAGTCCTCTCTAAAGCACGTAAAAATGCAATTAGATAAATGGGTACCCCTTCAGGGGGGGCCAGCCGGCAGCAACAGGAGCAGCGAATCGGAAGCTGGACTTGACTGTCTCGGGGGCGGAGCAGGAACTGCGGAGGATGCCCTAGATGTGAACATCACCAGCCAGCAGGGGGGCGGGGTTTCATACAATTGTATGAATGTCTAAAGCTTGTAAGCCGTCACAAGTCTTCAAGATTGGCAGCATAGAAATAGGTAAAATAGATAAGATAGATAGATAGAGGGGGTTCAAAGACACCATGTATCTCCTGTTCAGAATGCAGCTCTTTCACAACTACCAAGACAATTGCCCACTGTCGCAGGTATATCCAAGTGACCCTGTGGGCAAAGATTACCACCCCCCCGATATCTAAACATCTGTTTTTTTGTCTTGAAGTCTGCTAGGAGAGAAAGTTATAAATTAATCTTTCACCATTTTGTTTGAATTGAGAAAGCTTCCTGGTTAGAAAGCAAAACATCTTCAAACAAAAAATAAAAATTCAGTTGTCTTTTTGAGAAAGTTTTTTTCTGCAATTTTTTTGTGATATTCCGAAGTTTGTTTATACCAATATTCTATATTTTAATTATAAATTGAACCCTCTGTCAGAAGGCCTGAAGTTTGTGAACATTTAGAATCAACTGCAGTGCTGTAGAATTATAACCTGCAATGTCTGAGTTTCATTTATGATGTCTTAATAAAAAAAAGTATACTGTATTTTTACTGAACAGTAAATCAACATTCAGTCCTTGGTTAAAAAAAAGTAAAGTTTTAAATGTAGCAATGGAACAGTTTAGCAGCAGTGACTTCAAATGTTTCTTGCATCTGTTGATCAATCCTGAAAATCAGGTTAGAGATATTTTGGCCTATTCTTCCTTACAGATCTGCTTCAACTCACTGATATTTTTGTGCTGTCTTGTATGAACTGCTAAGTGCACACTGTACCACATTTCAATTGAATTGAGGTTTGATATGCTCCATGTTTGTTTTGAGTTCAACTCATGGATTGATACTCTGACTTCCTGTAGAAGTTGTATTATCCAGAATCCATTTTTCTCTGTGTTTGAAAGTTGTCTGAGTCTTCAGGCTGTAAAATATTATTTTTCTCCCGTCATGCTTCATAGATGGGATGAAGTTTTTTAGTTGGAATGCAATGTTTTGTTTTTTTTCTTATCAGTGCCAAAAAATGTCCACTTTGGATGGAAATCCGCTTCCCAAAAATCATGTTTTCTTTGTTTTCCTCTGAAGCATTTCACTCTTGTGCAGTGTTTTCCTTATGGTGGAATCATGAACATTGTCGCCAGGTAATACAAGAGTGGCATATGTTAAAATTCTTATGACTTTCAGTACTGAGAAGTATAACAAAGTTATTCCATTTTCTTTTTTGATACAATGACTTATTGTGAACTGCTGAAAGCCAGAATGTTTGGCAATGGTTTTATTACTCTTCTCGGCCCTCAACTCTTTTTCTGAGGTCCAGAAATCTCTTCTGTTTGAGACTGTGATCCACTTCCACAAACCTGTGGTGTGAACAGCAGATTCTGATGGTGGCAAGATATGTAGTTTAAAACAAATTCTGGAGGCACCTCAAATCTGTATCATATTGCATCTCATTGTTTGCAACATTTAGCTCAACATGCTATCTTAAGAAAGCTGACATCCTAAGGCTTCATGATTTTTTTCCAACAAAGACAATGAACTGACTCAGTAAAAAAAATGTTTTATCCAAAATTATAAAGACTGCATGTGACTTCAAAATTTTGAATAGTTCTAAAGAGTTCAGAAATTTTCCTTAATACCAGTATATAGGGTACATGGCTGACTTTGGGCTCAGGAGCTAACTAAAGTCATGGCTAGTTAACTCGGATAAGAAACCTATGGAAAATTAACTGGGATATTAGATATAGATATTGAGAAGAAAGTCAGGAAAATTTTTCAGAAGGCATTACTTCAGTTACTGCTCCCAAAAACTACATGACTATGCCCAGAAGGTTTACTAGATATAGATTTTAAAAGATTAAAATTCATCTCAACACGACCAGATTGCAACTAACATCCTGGTTGTTATCCAATACAATGTTGGGTTTTGACAAATGGACAAAATCTGAGATCTATATATTAGTCTATACTGCAAGGAGATCATATCAACTAACCGCTTACTTTTCCTTCCTCCCATAATTGAAATAGAATTTGCAATATTATCTTAAAATCTGAGTAATCAAAATCCAGATCAAATATATACATTTTAATATCTGAAATATTTACATGATGAAACCTTTATAGAGATCCCATGAAGAACAAATTTTTAGATGCGAGGATGCAGGAACATGGGATCATTGTTATACCTTCTGAGTAAATGATCTGTATTTCTTCAGGTAAAGAGATACCAGAAGAGTGATTTTTTTTAAAAGACAAATTGTTGCTTCCCGGAAAGTGTTTGTCCTGCAGACAAGAAGCCTATAGCATACAGTCTTTTTTACTTGTGAGATTTTTAAAAATGCAGTTTACAGTACATTGTTATTTATACCACATCAGCATATATATAAAACCCAGAGAGTAAGACAGTAGGAAATGGTGCCCTCTACAAATCTGACAGACACTTTACAGTACAAAAAAAGAATAAAGTCACAGCTGACTTGATGGCTTACTTAAAACAGTTTTTCATCTCTGAACACATTATGATCTAATACTGTAAACTGTTCTGCTCAAATTACATCTTTATACCATTCCTTTCCACAAATATCCCAAACTAATTTATTTCCAGTTTCTTTTTAAATAATAAAGATTTAAGATGTCAGGTTTCTATTAGGAGGTCTAAAAGCAAATAAAACTGTGATATTTATCCTAATTAAACAACTACTACTACAACAAAACTAGGTGTGATGTTCTGATATAGTTTAAATGAAAGTCCTGAGTTTATGCAAGTCCACCATTCTTTTTTTCTACAGGACAGGCTATTTAAATATTACAAAGCCCAACAAGTGAACAAGTTCACATCCATAAAGATGAAAATTGTCTGCCAGCAAAATGACTCCCATCCATTTTTGGAATTTTAAAGTTTATTCTATTTTAAAAATGGAGGGAAAGAGATTGGTGCATTTACATAAAGTTCAATTATTTCCATATGTAATAAGTGGAGATGTTTTCTAAAACATGGGTCTCTTCAATATTTACACAAAGCAGTCTAGAAGATGAAGGTCAGAGACTGTATACAGCAGCTGCAGTTTATAAATCATACCTGTTACTTTATCTGGCGCATGAAAACCACCAAATTAGGATTTGGAAAATTACAATCAAGAAAGCTGAGAAATGGGACAAAGATAGCCTCAATGTAACAGAGGATGAAAAAAAATTCACATTTTCCATATTTAAAAAATACAGGTCTCACAAATGTCTCTGAGCACAGAGAGAGAAACTTCAAAGTTCTTCAATGATGTGAAACAAAAATTGAAATGGAACCATAAAAAGAAGTCTTTATTTTACCAGACCAATCTTTTTGGCTTCTGTTTCATATATCAATAACCTCCACATTTTGACTATAAAAACTTCTGCTTCTTCGTCTAGCACCTGTAGGAGAAAGAGAACATTTCAAATTTAGGGCATGCAAAAGCAACAACTTTGTTTTGTGATAAAATACTAAAATTTTGGCCTTTACCTACCATGGCAACATCATCCAGGATACTTTGTGGAGAACTATGAGCCATAACCTGAAAGAGAGATACATAGAAATTGTCATGACCACATAGCATTTTATATAGTTTGAAAAATGGAACCATACAAGACTTAATATTTCCATTATCAGTATAATAAAAAAATGAAGCTAACAAAAAAATTGTACATTTATCAAAAACAAGACGCACTTCTGATTTCAAATAATGTTCTTCTAGGTACATTCTAGCAAATATGGTACTTCCAAGTCTCCATATTGAATAATTTGACAAGTAGACAAAATGCTAATTTTAATTAGTTTTCAACAGGAATTTCAATGTTTTTTAAAAATGCATAATAACATCAGGGATAAATGTTACAAGCAAGCAGCATATCACAAGCAATCCAAGTAAGAGCATACCATAATTCTTAAAACACAAGATCAATATACAAGTCTGCTATATAGGTCCATCATCAGACTTATGACTCTAAAGCCATTAATTAAAACACACACAAGATGATGACTGACTGATTTCCCCCAGCAAATCTTCTTTCAATAAATATTAGAATAGTAAAGATTTGAAAAATGTAGCACCAAAAATTAAGCCAGCCATTATACTGTGATGCTTACAAGTTTGTCAGTTCATTTGAATTTTCAAAATTTCTGCATAAATATGATCTAAAATGTTACCTTTTATTCAGACAAATCCTAAAACTAGACAAAACCCAGTTAAATGAATCAAGAATATCTGGTTTATTAATTGAAGAAATTGATTTAAAGCTACATATGTGTGTGGGAAAATTTGCGAACCTCTAGGATTATCAGAATGATCAATTCATTTGAAGTGGTAATTAGAGCCAGATATTTCAATCAATGGGATGATTATCAGGTATGAGTATAAGATGCCTGCCTTATTTAAGGAACAGAATTCTAGGCATTCATTATCAAAGTCTGATCTTCACAACATAGGTATTTGAAAGTATGACACTGCTCAAATAAAGATTTCTGAGAACCTCTGAAATTACGCTCAGTAGGCTGGAAGTATCCAAAGATACTCTTGACTTTATTACCCAGATTAAAACAATCAAAGTCAGTGGGTTCATAATTTAAATTCTTGCTGTAATATTTATTATTAGTATTTTAACCTGTGCATAACCTCAGCAGCATTTGATATCAATACCAACTGACTTTAGATATGCATTACAAACATATCTAAAACTAGGCAAATAACAAAGCTTCCATCCTTTGTTCAATGCAGAAATTCAAATTAAAGTATCCTCAATAGACTGTCCAGCATCCATTTACCCATTTTCATTATTCTTTGGGTAATAAGTTTATCAAACTATTTTTATCATTTGGTATTAGTATCTGCATTACTGCAGGCTATTACTGATAACTATTTGGAGATCCTGCCCATATCATCTCCCCATATCATCTGATTTCATTCAAATATCAGTCTTCAGATACATCACTGGAGAATACATTCTGAAACACACCCTGTGCTAGGCAAGATAGCTGGTCAGATAGGCTGTTGTGGGAGCTGCTGAAGGGATGGTGTGATGCATACCAGCCTTATCCTTCCCCCTCTTCCTATTTTTACCAGTCCTTGGTTTTGTCCCTCCTCTTTCCTCTTCTGCTTCTGTCTGCAATAGCTCCATTTTGGTCCACAACCTTAGTTCAGGCATAGACCATCTGAGAACAGCAGTTCTATACAAAGTTGGTTCATATGCAGAAACACGTTAAGCGTACATATATAGAAAAGTAAGCTTACCTTCGAGCAAACAAAATCAACTAGTGTAGCTTCTTCTTCACCAATATATTCTATTATTTTCTTGTTGATCCATGGTCTAATTCGCCGTTCCATTAATGTCTGGAATAAACATAATTTTTAATATTTTTCTCTACCACTATGAGTTACTGGAATCTTTTTTTAAGGGGAGTCATATATACACAATAGAACTTTTAAACAGGATAAAACCTTCAACTGGGAATGCATTTTTTTAATTTAAAGTTTAAATTAAAATCTATCTTCTCTGCATAGTGCGGAAGAATGATATCCCAGGGATCTGAATGGCTCCAGCCTGAGGATGTTCAGGAAGCACTTCAAGACCTGACCATTTTCTCAGAACTTGGAGAAAATTGAGGACAGAGCCCCTTACTGGATTGATTTTTTTGTTTATATCTCTATCTTCAAGCCACTTTTTTCTTTTTTTGCATTGTCCTGATTTTAAAATTTATTATATAGCATATTTATAAAGCACTACAATGAAAAATGAATCTTCAAAGTTAAAATACAGAATGAAGATCAAGATTGAATATTAATTTAATTATCTCAATTTAGTGGTTCCTTAATTCTGTCATTTTTCAGCAGACATCATTCTTGATCTAAAATAAGAAAGATGCCTAGCAGAATCAGACTTGGAAAGAACTACTTTGACCATCAAGTCTATATCCCAACTTAAAAGATACTGATGGTTAGCTATCTTGGCTCTTCCAAAATTTCTCTTTCTAAAAATGGTTCCACTTTTTAACAGGTCTTACGTTTACAAAGATTCGCCCTAACATTTAACCAGAATATGCCATCCTGTAAATTAAGACTGCTATTTTATAACCTATACTCTGGAAAGACAGAATAGGCTATGGCCCTAACTTGTGTGACATCAGCTATTTACCTAAAGATAATGAGCCTTTCATGGATCACTACCTTGTTGTGGCGAAGGGGCTTGCATAACTCAATGAGAGACAGATCACAGCGAAGAAAATGTGATCCACTGGAGAATGGAATGGCAACCCATTCCAGTATCCTTGCCAAGAAAACCCCATGGGCAGTATCACAAGGCTAAAAGATATGATGCTGGAAGAAGGTGTCAAATATGCTACTAAAGAAAAGAAGAGGGCAATTAGAAGTAGCTCCAGAAAGAGTGAAATGGCTGAGCCAAAGCCAAAAAGATGTTCAGCTGTGGATGTGTCTGATGGTTGAAGGGAAGTCTGATGCTGTAAAGAACAATGTTGCATAGAAACCTGGAATGTAAGCTCTATGAATCAAGGTAATCTGGATGTGGTCAAACATGAGATGGCAAGATTGAGCACCTTGGAAATCAGTGAACTAAAATAGATAGGAATGGGTGAATTTAATTCAGATGACCACTACATCTACTACTGTGGAGAAGAATCCCTTAGAAGAAATGGAGTAGTCATCATAGTCAACAAAAGAGTAAGAAAAGCAATACTGGGATATAATCTCAAAAATAATAGAAGGATTTCAGTTCAAATCCAAGACAAACACTTCAATATCACAGTAATCCAAGTCTATACCCCAACCATTGATGCCGAAGAAGCTGAAGTTGAATAATTCTATGAAAACCTACAACACCTTCTGAAACTAACACCAAAAAAAGATGTCTTTCTCATCATAGAGGATTGGAATGCTAAAGTAGAAAGTCAAAAATAACCAGAATAACAGGCAAGTTTGGCCCTGGAGTGCAAAATGAAGCAGGGCAAACAGAATTTGTCAAGAGAACATGCTGGTTGTAACAAACACAACCAAACTTTTCCAACCATCCAAGATGCGTGGACATGAACATCACCAGATGGTCAACACCAAAATCATATTGATTATATTATTTGCAGATAAAGATGGAAAAGCTTTATACAGTGAGTCAAAACAAGATCTAGAGCTGACTGTGGCTCAGATCATGAGCTTTTTACTGCAAACTAAATTTTATTGTGTCTCCCACCT
>JANHZU010010989.1:55195-67325 GCA_032468055.1 Acrochordus granulatus | reverse complement strand
AAGACTCTTGGTGGCTTACAATCAATTAGATATTTATATATTGTGTGTTACTAACCCTGCCCCTCCCCCCCACTGGCTGGCGCTATTCGCATCCGGGGCATCCTCCACAATTTCTGCTCCGCACCTGGCAGGAGGGAAGACAAACTCTGACTCACTGCTCAACTCCAACTTGCCGCTCCCGCTGTAGCCAGCCAGCTCCCACCGAAGTGGTACCCATTTAATCGCCTGTTTTTATGTGCTTTTGAACTGCTGGGTGGGCAGGAGCTAGAGGCGAGTGACAGGAACTCACCCTGTCATGCGGAGCTGCAGTTCGAACCAGAGTGCCGGCCATTTCTGGTCAGCACAACTGGCGTACTAAGCCACTATGCCACTGCACCTTCTAGATAGTGTTATATTAAATAAGTAGGTAAATCTATTTTCAAAAGAAACAGCAACACTTATTTTCAGGAACAGTTCGCCATAAGATCCCTTGCTTTAGCAATAATAATAATTAATGAGGATAATAGTCCTCATTAACTTACCTGTAATACTTGGGATCATCTCTGTCATCATCATAATCTTCTAGAAATTCTTTTAGACGTTTAGCTTCTTTTGCCTATGAGAAATGAACACGTTATTTCCTTAGTACTCTGATTATTTCTAGTTACGGATCTATATATAGTGAAACCTTCTTTTGATGGACTAATTCATCATGGAAAAAAGGCCATTAAGTTGGAAAATAGGGCAATGTAGAGATTTACACGTTTGAGTAATATCACTATGTATGTGATTTAAATTGCATTAGAAATCAGGTTTTACTGTATGGAAAATCCTTTGCATTATGATCTGGTAAATCAAGGCTTCATTGTATCGCTTACTTTCCAGATTCCTGTTTTTAAACCTGCCCATTTTTGAAAAAAAGGAATCTAAAATGTTATTAAGTGTAAACCCAAGTACTTTCAATCATCTAAGTAATCTAGAGTTGCTGCTACACAAAATACATAGAATACTAATCTTACTTCCACATTTCTTTATAATCAAAATCATAATCTTCAAAAATTAAGGCAGAAAAAGACTAGCAGTATTTTCTGACAACTTCCACTTTTTTTATATTTCTCCAAAACCATGGGACAGCAATAAACAAAACTGCAGGGATGTTCTCTCACAACTGATTAATATGAGAATAACTGGTTGCCTTATCTTCTATTTTTTCCATTCTGATTAAGTAAAGACATTCATTTTAATCCTTAAGAGGCATGTCAATTTCCTTTCCGCAGTTTGCTTTTTTCTCCTTTTGCTTGCAAATTTTGATAGCTTTTAGTCCACTGAACTGCTCTATTATGATAATGTAGATGTATGTGGTAGTGTTATGCAGCTAAGTATACTTACGCTACTACTAATGACCTATGCAACTAAAAGAAATCTTTTAATTCAGTGCTATGCTAAGTGTACTTATTTAGGAACATCACAGAATTCAACTGTGACTTTCTATTATGCCTTCTTTGTATTAAAAGTATCAAGTATGTATCAAAAATTCACCACCTTCATCTTTAAGTTATCAGATTTATGGGAAATTATTTCATAGGTGCAGGCTGACAAAAACATTGAAGTCTTTCATCTTTAACTTGTTATTTGAAAGAAAGTTTATTTTAGGCTCTTACCAAAAAAATAGGAATATATTTTTCTTAGGATAAAGTAAAAGATATAACACAGTAATATGAATTCTGCTGAATACCTTTTCAAGTTTCAAGTTAAACATATGGGACAGCAAGAATGAGAAAAACATGCCAATGGAAGCTATCTAGGTCATATTTTCAATCTTAAATTGATCATATAGAAAACATTTTTGGACTGATTTTATTGTATGCAGTCACTGCAAAAGGTGACAAAGAGTTAAAGCTGCCTTCTTCAGCCTGGTATTCTTTATATATATTAGATGGTAGCTTTATTATAACCAGCCACTATAGGCAATGATTATCATGGCTGCACTTAATGGGAACTCTAATCCAGCATCTTTAGAGGACATTAAGTTGGGAAAGGATAGGATAAAGCAGCACTCAAATGCAAACCAACATTCTACTATTCTCCACAAGATTGTTTCCTGGAAAGGATCAATTTAAGCATACCAGGGATAGTTTGTTTCCCCCAAAAAAACAATAGGAAATATTCTAGATATAGTCTGTCCTAAAATTGCCCACAATTTTGAATCGATTTTAACATTTGTGAGCCTCTTCTGTACCCTGTATTATAAAGCCTAAATAAAAACATACACATATTGATGCTCAAGTACAGCTTTAAACTCTACATTTAAAAAAAGTTTCTGATTTATGACACTGTTGCCTTAGACAAATAAAACACTGATGATACTGCTTTCATACCCAGCATAGAAATGCTGCCTTTTAATATAATGAGAACATTGGTAATATAATAAATCCCTTACCATCTCCCTTCTTCTTTCTTCTTCCCTCTCAGCTTCTTTTTCATATTCTCTAGCTTTCTTCCGTTCTCTGATTTCCCAGTTTTTAAGACGCTGAAACCATACAACTTTACCATTATCTCACCATATACCCAAGAATTGAAAAATAGTTCCATATACCATTTTGGGAACAGCCAAAATCATCCATATTTAATTTAAACCAATTAATTATATCAGTCTTAGCACTGTATTCCAGCAGAAAAAGAAAATATAAAATGCTACAAAAATATAGATAGCATATACAAGAAATATGCAGAAATCAATTCAAGAGAAATGAAACTGAATTCTAATATTTATGTTCAGACTTCATTCATAAACTGAGTTTTCTCACTGAAAAGGAGCATTACTCTAAAAAATAGGTAACATGGAATATCCTACAATCCCTCCTTCCATTTGAATTAGGAACTTTTTAGCAACTCCTGCAGATACCTCTTGATAAGCTGCTTCCTTTTCCCGTAGTTTCCTTTCCAGTTTGCGTCGCTCGTAGGCATCTTCTTCATCTTCTTCTCTATCTCTTTTCTTGTCCTTTTCTCGTTCCCGCTCTCGTTCTCTTTCCCTCTCCCGCTCTCTCTCCCGCTCTCTTTCCCGTTCTCTTTCTCTGTCTCTGCTTTTCTCTCTGCAGAAAACATAGCAACAAAGGAATATTTGGGCCTGATTAATTTTACAAAAAAGCAAAACAAAACCCAAGTATCATTAAATGAGAGATTTAATGATTTAGAACACTGTAACCAACCAACCCCCCACAAACTTCTGTTAAATCCCTTCATAAATATCGCACTATCACTCAGACTGTAGCAATTTCACCTTTTGGAGTTAGTACTTACATGGAAATATTTAGGTTAAGTAAGAGGTTCAAGTGTCACTCCATTGAGAGAAAACTGCTGAGGATAGACATACTAGCTGAACAATTTTACATTCTCTCATAGGTTTTCAGTTTGGAGGCTGCAATCAATGAATGTCCCAGTTAACTAGCACATTGGGCATTGGTCTTTTCGTGGATTTATGGATGACTGAAATAGCCAGGCTAAAAGCTAATTAACAGGACATTCCCAAATTGTAAAAAATGTCAGTATAAACAGGTTATGGAAAGCAGTGTGGTTTGGAAGAGATAGATCAGTGAACAAAACCAGAATCTAAAGAGGCTGCAGAGAGGAACCTTTGATTTAGTAATCATGAGGCCAGGAGAATATCATTCTAACCTATACTAATGCTCCTACAATAAAGGAATCTGTTGCCTCAGAATTCTGTATGGATCCCATCTCCAGGTCATAACGTATAGTATTTGGATGGTTTTCACATAATACAACATGTAAATGCACCTATTACAGTTTGTAAACCATGCCTTTCAGCAAAGATCCAGAGCCTAAAGTTCCAGGTTGATTTCTGTAGTGTAATTTTTAATATAACAGAAGTAAAAACTTATTAAATACATAACAGAGAGTTGATGAAGATTCTCGGTCATCCAGGTAGAATTGTCTGGAGATTGAGTCATGGTAACTAGACTTTTCTTGTTGTTTGAGACATTTTGCTGCTTATCCAGCAGCTTCTTTATGGCAGTATCTCTCAGTAGAATTCCCATCCACTCCCCTCTTTAAAGAAATGAGGGATTGAACAGGATCTCCATATTTATTTTCCACAGAAAGTAGACACTGGACAAATAACCTTTGACAATAAAAATGCATAGAAATTCCATTTCCACACAAAAATTAATACTTCTGCATTTTATGGCTTTATTGATCAACGTGATGGTACCAAAGAGATGAAGTGTCACAGGGGACTCAAGTCATAATATTTTACACATCATTTACTATTTATTGCTTACATTTAGAATATTTGCCTTCAAAAAGAAACATTACCAAATTATTATTTATTATACTGAAAAATTTACCTAGACCTGCTCCGATCTTTATTCCGGTCTGAGCTTCTTTCACGGTCTCTGTCCCGATCTCTTTCCCTGTCCCGGTCTCTGTCTTTAGTGCGATCCCGATCTCTATCCCGTTCCCGTTCCCGTTCCTTTTCCTTCTCTCGTTCACGCTCCCTCTCCCTCTCTCTTTCACGCTCCCTTCTTTCTCTTTCACGTTCCCGTTCCCTCTCTCTTTCACGCCGTTCTTTTTCAATTTCTTGTCTTTCTTTCTCTTTTTTGCCTTTTTCCTCCTCCAATTTCTAGAAACCAAGAGGATTTTCCAAGTTAGTTTGTAACTAGATTCGGAAGCCCCACCCCACAATACCAAATGCTGATAACAAAAATATCAAGATCACTGATAATTCAACACTTGTTATATAGTTTGCTTTCAATTCATAGGGATGAAAACAAAGTTTTGCATTCATAAGACAGACTTCGTGCAAGTTATTTACCTAACAGGCTAGCAATCTCTAACCTTGAATAAAAAAGCAATGCTTGTCCCCTCCATACTGATAATTACATAAATGCATTGCCTATAAAAGTTCAGAGAATGAAAATACTTTGACATTAAACAAGATTACATTTTTATTCAGCAAAATTCATCCAACTCACAGATAATTTAGTAAGGTATTAATAGACACTCAATAGATGATTATATCACATTTAGTCAAATTAAGTTTATTCTCTGTAAAGATGGAGAATAAAGTGACTTCCAATTTTATAGTGGAGTATATGACTGTATTATTTCAAACATCTTTACAATTATTATACTCCTATTTCTTCTAAAAAATTATTCACTAATCAGGTCTTGGATTCTCATTCAAGGGTTTTCAGGAAGGAAAAGGTTGGAAATCACAATGAGATTAAAAGATTGTATTTTATTTAATTTTTATAAAAGTACATTTCTTTATTGAAAAGTCATAACTACTGCTAAAAGTCCCATGAAGACAACAGAAAAATTAAATCTCACTAACAGATAAATCCATCCTTGGAAGCAATTGGTGTGGGTTAACTTACAGATGCTGTGCTAGGACATGGATCGCCAACACTGGATTAACCTTGCCTACAAGCTATATTTCTGGGAGGAAGAGCAAGTACATGGTTCACAAGTAAACCAAAAAAAAAAAAACATAAGCCAAATATCAGCCTGATGGATACCAGAAGTTTGTGGGCATGATTCTTCCTTATGCAAGTGTTGTGCCTAGAGGGATGCCATATATGGCACCACAAAATCCTTTCCCCACTTGTTCTCTCCTTGGTACACACATTTAACATACAAGCTATTTTCAGAATGGGAGGCTTGTGTATACCTCTCATATCTCCATCTAGTCTGCTCTCAGCACTTAATAATGGAAATATTCGATTTGCATTCTCTGAATTATTGAAGAAAATAGATAGGATGATGAGAGGAATACATAAACTTTCCAATCCGAGGAATGGCCTGGATCAACCCCTGCATGTGCCAAGGAAAGGATAATTGTTATTCCTTCCTGAAGAGCCCTCTGTACAGGGGCCCAGCACCAGTATAAGGAAGGATCACACCCTCTGAGTAACTGATGCACTTTAAATAATGGAAAGAGCAAAGTCATTCCTTTTGGCACCAAGTTTACCATCAGCAAAATACCATATAAATCAGAACAACAAAATGTGCACATATTTCTCTCTTTCAACAAATAATTTAAGACAATTTGAAAAACAATCTTACCTGTCAGATAGTGTTCTGGGGCACACTCATGGACCAGAGAACCCAAACAAGATCATAGTAATAAAACTAAGAAACAAGAGATCAATATATCTAACCATGATGCTAAATAGTAAAAATAAAACGCTAATAAAATGGTGTTAGATACATTGAGCTCACAAAAGAAAAGATATTTAAGAATGGTAGAAAACAGCCATTATAAGGAGGGAAAGATGAAAGTGCACAACATGTGGGAACATTACAATCTAATTTCTAAATGAAGTGCGCTCTATAATTTCATCAGTTAGATATATCTGTATAAGTTGTATCAACTTTCAAAAGTAAAACTTACCTCAAATTTTGTATACTTTTATAGAAAAGTTCAGATACTGGAATGGGCAATACTTACAGATTATTTTAGTTGTTCCAATAAAAATGCTATTGGTTAAGTTGCTGGTTTCTCCTAAATTTTCTTTTATAGTAAAAATTATCATGAAAATATATTTGAATTTAAGGTGCTCTTAAGGAAAAGAACAACTTTAAATGAAAGCCTTTTAGACACCAGATAGTAAATCAACAGAATTACTTCACACAAATTTGAATAGGCTGCTTCCTTGTTAACAAAAATAAGGAGGTAAAAATGATATGGAGAAAGAATTAAAGATATGCTGAAGTAATGAGCAAAGAGTATAGAGAGAATAAAAAAATCTTACCTTAAGTTCTCTTCAGACTCATCTGTGCTGTAAATGGACGCCCCCTGCACCGCTGATACCCTACAAGTCTGATTATTTTGTAAACTCTAACCAAAAAACATGCAAAGGTTCACTGTGCTCGCTAGCCAGCCCCTTTTTAAACATCCCACCCAATATATAAAATGGCCACTTTATGTTAGAATCAATTTAATCTATTTTAAAAAATAAATTCAAAATATTTTCCAATAAGATAGATCAAAGGCAATAAATATGCCAAATTGCTTCTGAAAAAGGAAGCATATTTTGCTTTTGTTTTTGAACCACATCATTTAATTGTATTTTAGTTACTTGCTGGGGCTTGGAAATAAGACCATATTTCACTATGACCAGTTTCACACATCTTCGGAATACTTATCCTCAGGTTCTCATTCCCAAGTAATACTGGAATATTGTGCATTGCCAGCAATATATAACTGATTTTACTTAAAAGTTAGAAATGCAAATAAGCGTGATCTGTAACCAGAATGTACATTACCATTTGTACCTTAATACCATTGCAATGTTATTAGCAAACAGAGTTCTCATGTCAGGAATGAACATTTTTGCTGGCATGGAATAATCCAGCCTTTATGCACAGTTATTATTCCATGAAAGCTAAACATCAAGATACACTGCATGCATAGCTTGCACTTCTCCACCCTTGCACCACCCTTCCCAACCAGAACACATTAATAAATTCACATTACAGAAACTTCTCTAGGTGGGAATCCTGAGGTAGGATTTGCTGTGCAAACACATTTCCAAGCCAGTTACCCCTTTGCATATTTTTCTGAGGGGGCATCCATAAATAATAAAAAAACAGAAGCTCATACTTACATCCTATTCCATGTTACTTTCCAAGCTGTGTTTTTCATCTTGCATTAGTCACCATATGATCTCTATCATAATGGTGGGGGTCAATGAATAGATTAGCTTTATGGGAATTTACAGTTCTTCCATGCATCTAAATTTTGGTAAAGTCTGATAAATAATACCTAATTTATTTTACCCCCATTCTCATCTCAGCTATTAAATTTAATCTTAAATTTAAACTAAGCATTAGGGCTTAGTAATACACTGAGTTTGAATTGTTTTACGATTGCTTGACTATTGTGGGAGTCAAAATGTGTTTCAAAGGGCAGCCCAATTTAGTTATTTGATCTTATGTATTATTTTAGCCACTTTGGATTAATTTTAAAACAATCAGAGTAGAAGGGTATTTTTTAAAAATGTATTTGTGTTAAGAGAGAAGATTGCAATGCAGTAAGTAAAATAAAAAACTAACTAAAATATGAGACCACTTCTGTGGGAATTTTTAGGTACACATTATTCCTGTCATAAAAATGAACAAATGATATGTAATGTGCTTGCAAATTTTCTAAAGGGTGAGGGAATGGAAAGTGGGTTTTACAATAACCTAATTTTGGATAAGCTGCAAAAAGAAGTATATTACCTTGTGTGTATCTCTGAATTTACTAATCTCTCGGGATATCAGGTCCCTTTTATCTTCTTCCATTTCTATAGCATTTATATCCTCCTATAAAGGAAAAAAGGGGTGGGGGACAGAACAAGAAATAAAATATTAAAATCCATGCACAAAGGAATAGGAGAACCAAAAGAAAAACTGAAGGTTAGATGCTTTGTACCAGTCTCGTAAGAGATAAATAAAGGGCTTCTGCAGTACCAAACCTCACAGTCTGATGTTAAATGAATGAAAAAAAAATTAGATGGACACGAGTCACAAATCGGGTAACTAGCAGTAAACATAGTCATTGTCAAAGCCTACAATGTAAACGAACCTTGGTGATGAGTGGATAAGGTATCAGTGGGGCCACTGGAAATCTGCGGAAAATCTGCGGAAAAATCCACGGAGATTTTTTTTTTAAAAAATAGATTGCAAACTACTCTGGAAAAAAAACAATGTTCCGTATGTTTGTAGAACAAGCAATATTGTATTGCTGTGAACTTTGGTCTGACTCAACAAAATTACGAAGAACCTCGCTAATTCTCCTTTTACTGATCTACTTTTCAGCAAAGATTTATCGGGTGCCACCTCACCCTAGAATGTCTCCATTTAAAATTGTAGGATATTATCATTCTAAGAAATCTTTCAAGCTAAACTATGCTTGTTTATAAGTGGCCTGTGCCTTTTGCAGTATTTGAAGCTTGATTTTGTATTTTACTCGCTAATTCGCAAAATTTAATGATCTCAATGGGGTACCCAAGTTACTGCAAATTAGCGAGGTTCCCCAAATCTGAAATCAAGAGTCAGATATGATTTGCCATTTCTTTTCCCATACTCACATTACTCGCCCACATTATCCCTCATCTCATCTTTTCAACCACAGAATGGGCAAGGGAACCAACTGTGATAAGCATTCAATAAAAGAGACCGAAGTGCCTCTAACCCAGCTTTACACGGCCGACATTTCAATTTGTTTTTCTCCCCCACCATATACAGAGCTTTAGTTCCACTTGCTAAGGGAGAACGATGCATCTTCTCAACAGTAAAAAGAACAGTTATATCGTTCTTTATTTTGGCAGAGCACACTTATTTAGAGTTCAACTATATTAGCAATGTTCAATTTGAAATTATCCTAAACTAAAAACATTAAAGTAGGAAGTTCAATATTCGATTAACGTAAAATGGGCTAACAAGAAGTGATTTTCTTAACACTCATCTTTCTCAATACCATTATAAAAGTTGTAATTTATTCAGAACATAATCCATCATGTGGATAAATCTTAGGGGAATGAGATTCTTTAAGGAACTATGGTAAGCAAAAACTTCAGCACAAGGCTTACTCAGATTAACTGGAGGTTGAATATAAAAGGAAAACAAGAGGAACTGTTGCACCTCTGATTGTTTTTCGGTACTGATATTCAAACCCAACAGTGGTAAGAGAAAATTAAACTTAGCAGGAGTGCTGCCAACTCAAGCCAAACACCATCCTAGTTGTGACTGAGATAGTTTACAGCCAATCATGCAAGCATTTGTAATGTATTTTCAAAGTATTACTATATTCTACCATCTTTCCCCTTTTTTCAAAGCAAATTTCATTTATAGCCAAATTATGACTAGGTTTTTTCACAGAAGGTAGAATATGGCTTTCCGTGCCAGACATTACACTTAAAAAAATCTGGAAGTCAAATGGCTTAATAGCCAAATAATAACAAACCATTTTATAATAGTATATGGCTTTTCCCCCAAGAATAACAAACAAATTCTCAATTATGTGCACAAACATAATCAAAACAGGACAGCAAAGAAGGTACGTTGTGGTTATGACATCAGTGTAAACCCATATGGCCCGAGTTTTGGGCCTTTTATAGTAACAAATGTTAGTAGGCAGGACCTTTACTTTTAAGATGTCAAAAGCACCGCCCCATCATAAAAGAACAATCTTCAATTACTCCAATAAATGAATTTTGAAGGGATGAAAGGCTGAATCAAACCTGCAGCTCCAAGTCTGGGCTGTATACCCTTGTGTATACACACCTACATCATCCACAGGGTTTGGCATTTAGAACTGATTTAATTTCAGTATGAAAACATGTAAATGCTGCTAACATCAAGGCTTGTTGATTTGTGGTTTCATCAGATGCTTTGAGCTAATGTATGGCACAAGATTTGGCCCTTATGTAAGGAGAGATGAAGTAAATCTGTTTGTGTCCAAAATCAAAACACATACGTCCTCCTTCTTTTCCTTTTTCTTCTTCCTGGGATGAGAATCAGATTCTTGGGAGGGAGCATTGAGCTCGCTGGAATATTCCCGAATTAACACTTCAATTGCCCCTTTAATTAGCTGGTCTCTTCTCTTTGCTTCTTCATCAAGGGCTTCATCATCATCGGCTGCAGATTCTGGCCTGGAGTTCTAAGAAATAATATAAGTGCTAATGTCATAATGGAAGTAGCAATTCAAGAATGAAAAAACAAAAAGCTTTTTTATATATTTTTACTTTCTTACTTCCACTACACACCAAAGGCACTTAACAGCAACATAACTGTTATCATTACTGACTCAAAACTATAATGCAATGAACATAAATGAAGTAGTATCTATACCATAAGACTAGAATAGAAAACATTGATATATCAAATAAAAATTTGTTGGAATTACTAAAAACATAGTTACCATTCCCTTATTTATCAATCTCTTCATGTGCTGGCTTTTTTCATAATCAGGTATAGGGATTGTGATGGATGTTGTTATCTAAGGTATTTTTGCGGAAAGATGAGTCATATACTCTTAAATGCCACTTCCAAAAAATATATCAGTGATCTTCATCTGTGAGGCAGCAAAGGCCAAAGAGAGAGTAGTTCCTAACTGAACATGAAAAACTAACGTTCAGTTGCCTTGTCGCATAGCTGCAATACAAATCCCAGACTCCTCCCAATTTCAAAGCTGAAAAATTAATGGGAGTGAGACTACTCAGGTGATCTTACTAACTTTGCAGTTTGTTGACTGGGGGAGATTGCTGTTTTCATCCTCCCTCCTCACAGAAAACATATACTGAAACTTTGCAAAAACTCTTTTAATTAAAGAAAGTCATGCCTATAAAATGTATATACTCTGAAAATAAAATTATGTGGTATGCATTTTCATTTGGCAAATACTAATATAATAATCACTTTAGTCAGTATAGTCAAACAATATTATTCAATAAAGGAGAAATTACAGAAACAAGTTTCATATGAACCTTGTCATATGGCTTACATGGGAAATAAAAATTATCTTAGAGATTTAATTTTAAATCTACTTTATAAAAATTGATTTCTGAATACATAACAGTACATATTAATAAATTTGCTGTTATGTATGTGCAATTAATTTGTATTCTATTATACGTTGTGATCTAAACATAAGAATTACAATGGAACCTTGGATTGTTAGCATAATTCATTTCGGAAGAGTGCTCTTAATCCAAAATGCTCTTATACCAAAGATAATTTTCCCACAGGAAACAATGTAAAGTCAGATGATCAGTTACACACACACACAAAAATATTCATAAAAAATCATTTTCAATGGTATTTTATGTAGGAATGATTGTCCCCAATATCTGAAACAAGTAACAATGATTAATAGACAATATCAAGTAAAAATAAAACAAATTAATCAGCACTTTAACTTTTGCTAGAAGAATTTGAGGCAGGGGTTCCCAAGGGCCCGATCCAAGCTGGGCAGAGAATAATGACTGTGGTTTAATTTGGGTGATGGTTCTTGATGGTCCCTTAGTTTATGGAAGAAGATTTCCATCTAGTCTTGAAGTTCTGATCTCTCTTGTTTCTGTACAGTTTTTAGGAAGTTCATCTGGCCTTTCCCAGGAGGGGTGGCTGCTTTAGTGCTAATCTTATT
>JANHZU010010989.1:30290-42629 GCA_032468055.1 Acrochordus granulatus | reverse complement strand
CAAGTCGAAGATGTTTCGCCTTTAATCCAAAAGGCTTTCTCAATTCTGAAATTGAACTGGTAAGAGAGCTGGTATATCTTAATATAGCGTTAAACATATTTGCTTACCTCATTGGCTGTGTTCGTACCATGTGCTGAGCTGTTCATATTTTTCTGTTAGGCAACCTTCTCCCCCACACTGAATTAAATATATTTTTCCAATATATTTGCCACCCAACTTGCAAGTGACACTGGGTGGCTTACATATAAAAAATATATAAGTGAACACAACCAATGGGCTACAAATTACTCACCCGTATTTTACTTGGTTGGTACTTGGACTGGAAATCACTCTAAGAAATTCTAGGACTGAGAGTGTCTTAAAAGTGAGACCAATCTAGGATTAGTTGCTCTGTTCAAGCAACTAAGGACCATCTACAGGATTATCATGAGGACTATTTTTCCAATTTGGCAGATAAAGTTGCTTGGCTTTGCTCAGAGTTGGAGTCCAGCTGGAGGTGTCGAGTTGCACAGGCCTTATATTCTTATCTGGAGCAATATGATTCTGTGATTCCTGTAAAACTGATTACCCTTCAGGTCTTCTAACACTATATCACTAGTGCAATTTAGTCCATCTAATGTGACACTGGTCTTCTTTTATCTTGCTCAGCATTATAGATTTCTTGAGAACTAAGGCATCCCAAATATATACCTGGACATTTGTACCTCAAGTGAGAATTCTGAATTAGTTTGTCCTATTATTCGTTTTTTGACTATCTGGCATTTACAATGTTGAAATGTAAGTACTTTGCTTCCGTAAAGTGTCACAAAGAAGAAATTGCATGCATGATTTTGAACTTTGTAGATATAAACATCACAGCATTTGAATATTTTTCCCAAGGGTTTCATTACTACAATACTAAATGCTAAGTTACTGCATATTTGACTGCTGCTCCTTTACTATTGATAGTCAATTTTAAAACGGTAGAAACTAATCACCATTTTAATATCTTCATTGTTGATTCTAAGGTTGGTAGCTATCCCTGTTGTGAACAATTGGTTTTCTTAATATTTAATTGCAATCCCATTTTTTCATTGTGTTCTTTGACATTCTTTCCTAGAGATTGCAGATCATTGCATTTTCAGCTATCATGGTAGTGTGATGTTTCTTCTTCCAGTTTTAAAATCATGCTCATCATCTTCTAATCCAGCCTCCCTTGATAATATATTCAGGAGGTAGGTTGTACCTAATTTACGTTCTGCTCAGACTTCATGTGATTTAATTGAGTATTAGAAAAATTAGATGTTCTGGGATTCCCCATTTCCTAAGGAAATTCCATTCCTTACATGGCTGACATTTTGTAATATAAATATAAATATTGTATGTGCTGTTTTATAGTCAATGAAGCACAAATTGACTCGGGGGGATTTGTTTTCTTTCTCAAGTCTGCAGAGTGCGTTAGCAATAATGGCTCTTACTCCTCAGCGTTTTCTGAAGACAGCTTGAGAACACTAATATGCTCAAAAGCTCCTATTTCTTCGACTGTTCCGCCCAATGTATATTTTGCCTGCGCTGTTTCATCACGCAACACGTCTCCGGCCACACCCGTTGCTACTTCTAGTTCTAATTATTTGCATAATTAGGAGCCGCAGGACTTTTGAAACTACGTTTCCCTACGTGCCGTGCGGTTCGGCGCCCTTCCGTCCGTCCGTCCGCAGCGCGAAGAGGCGGCGAAGTTGCCCACAGAAATACTGCAATTCCCACAATGCACTCGGCCGCCCTTTCTCCTTCCCCCCGACCATTTACCTTCCTGTCTTGAAAAACATAATAGCCCCGAAGTTGCCTGCGATCAGCTGATCAACATTGACAAGAAGGAGAAAACAGACGATCTTGGGACTGGCCCTCCCGCCTCCCGGGGCACCAGATCCACACTCCGGGGTCCAGAGAATACGGGAATGGAGCCCTTCCATCGGGGAAAAACGGGGTCCCGCCCTGTCCAGCGCCCGGTTTAGTGGTTAAAAAGAGAGAAGCCGGAGGAGGAGACAACGGTGTGATCACTTAGTCACGGAGACTTGCAGGGAGGAGGAGGAAGCCTATTGTTGTATAAACAATAGATTGGGCTGCATTGTTCTTCTCCACGGTTTGTTTTCTCATTTTATTTTACTCCGCTCCCTCTCGCCTGTTCTTGTTTACACAGTACAGGGAGATTGAGCCCCCCATAAGAAAGCAAGTTTAGTTTTAGTTCAAGCCCATTTGAATGTGGTGCTTTCAAGTACTCGGTCTAACCGTGACTGACATACTTTGATCTCACGGCAGCAAAGGAGTCACGAGTAAACACCGAAGCGATGCGTTTCCCTGTTACCCCCCCACCTCCCTTTCCTGGCCTGTTTAAAGGCAGCTTAAAGAACGTTAATTGTTTATTGCTTTATTTCAGAGTAAGGAAATAATTCACTATATTTGTAGGGCTTAAAAATATGTCCAGCTCAGATGTGGTTTATTCAGCGTGTGTTCATGCAAGACGGGCATCACAGTTCGGGAGAGTACAGTCCAAAACACTTGGACTTAAGTTTAGGTGCCACTCAGTTTGATTGAACGGAAAGGTGACTCATAAATATTTAAAACAAATAAGACGGACTTCTCCATCCTCATCCCTTTTTATCAAATAGGTATGGGACTCAATCCTAAAAAGGGATGAAGATGGAGAAGTATGGGACTCAGTCCCATACCTATTTGATAAAAACCTCTTGGTCGGTCTGGTTGGATAATTCCGAAGTAGTTTTTAATTACATCTGAAGCTCAAATGGAGATTTTGTATGTGACTGCTTTAATCAAAAGTATCTTTTGTTATGCACACGTTTTAAACATACCCACAATGTTTTTCATTTTGAAGGAGGAAAAAATCATGAAATGAAAGTAAAGCGCTTTCTAATATTACAGTATTTGAATTTTTGTACTGTGTGTTGTATATGTTAAATCAATGATGTTTTCCTTTTTTAGACATTACAAAGAAAAGATTTGGTTTCCATTTTGAAGACGTATCATTATTTTTCTTACAAGTATCCAAGTTTATTGTGACTTTAAGTGTGGGATTTTTTGGGTTTGCATTTACAATTCTGATATCAAGTAAAAAAAAGATTTTCGCATTTCATGAAAACATTATAGGAGTGAAGAAGCAAAACTGATACACATATCCCATTTTTATACTTTCCTCTCTCTTAAGATAAGTACTCAATTTAGTCCTTTGGAAAACCAATGTCTGTAGCTAGTAAAAAAACCCAGTTTTATAAAATTACAGTAATTTGTGGAAGATGAGTGCCCAACCTCCATCTGTGGATAAAGGACTGAATACCACACTTTTGTGCCAGGAAAGCTATGCTTGCAGTGGTACAGATGAAGCAACCTTTGAATGTGATGAATGTGGAAGCTTGCAATGCCAGCGTTGTGAAGAAGAATTACATAGACAAGAAAGACTTCGAAATCATGAACGGACTCGAATCAAGGCTGACCACATCCCCTACTGTGACACTTGCAAACTTACAAGCGGCAGCATCATGCAGAATAATGTCATAAGCTCCAGACAAAGGGCAACGGTAAGGTGCCAAGCATGCAAAGTAAACTTATGTTTTGAGTGTCAGAAGAGAACTCATGCTGGTGGAAACAAGAGGAAACATCCCATTACCATATATCATAGCAGCAGACACCATGAGCAGCAAGAGGAGGAAGGAATGGATGAGGAGACCAAGAGGAAGAAGATGACAGAACATGTTGTAAGCTTCCTGTTGGTGGATGAGACAGAGGAGATTCAGGTAAGAACTGCTGTGAACTTTGAAAATGAACATAGACTGATGAGAATGTCTTTTTTGATTCTGGATAACACTATCTTCCAAAAAATAAACCCAGTTAACACTCTAAAGGTTTCTCTTCATATTCATATCACTTCATATTCAACTGATACTCTGCTTTAGATTGGATAAGTTACATGGTAAGTAGTTTACACCATTATCCTACTGTCCTTAAGCATCACACTAAGTCATAATATCAAGCGTAGCTTGATAAGTAAACCCAAGTAGCACAGTTTTTAAGTTATGGCTTAGTATATTACGTGTACCCAGACAGTTGTGGCTTATTCATTAAACTGTGGATAATTCAATAACACATGGCTTAATATAATGTGAGTGCCCTGTTAATGTGCTAAGCTAAAATTAAATAAATCAAATTATAGTTTAGCACATTTTATTAACTACACTATGTTACTATTTGGACACTGCAGATATTTTACCTTTTTTTTTTCTTTATGGGTTCTTTCCATTTGCCTTAACAAAGCTTTTCTGCAGTGTTTTCATACACATAAAAGAGTGGCTGATTTGGTATGATGCTATAGGAGGCAGAGGCATTGCCATTTACATCGCTTTTACTCCTCTGAAGTTATGGAGAAGAAATTTTGAGGCTACTGGGAAACTAGCATTTTCATTCCAAAATCCAAAAGCAACTTTTGCAAAATTGAATTATGTAAGCATTTGTATTCAGTATATACAAATTAACTTTATATTACAGTGGTATAAGCTGCTGCTTACTGGATGCCCAGTTTGAACCTTTGGACCAATATCTTTAATAGCAATAATAATTTTGCTTTTCTGCTTTAGATAGTCTTCCTCAAACAGATAGTAACAATCACAATTAATTATACCTTTATTGGTCTTCGAGGCCAATGAACTGTCATTTCAACACATCTATAGGAAATTGTAAGTTGAGGAAAATGTAAAGTTAGACATTGCTGTTTTCTGGACATGTGAAGATTATAGCAGATAAAATCATATCATTCAGTAGTTCACTGAGCTCCTTTCGGTGCTTGGCAGAAAGAAATGAGAAGAATCTGAATAGGCAGGAAAAAGCTATGACAGATAGTCTTCAGTGAGAAGATGAATAAAGAAGAACAATACTGTATAAGCATTTAGTAAATATATGGCTAACTGTTTTATATTTATATTTACTGTGGTGGTGCAAGTGATTAGGATGCTGGGTTTGTCAGTGGGAAGATCAGCAGCTCAAGTTTGAGACCCATGAGCTGCTGCATAACGGGGTGAGCTCCCGTTGTCTGCCTAGCTCCTGCCAACCTAGCAATTTTAAACCATGTAAAATGCAAGTAGAGAAATTAGTATCACCTTCTGTGGGAAAGGTAACAATATCTATGCACCTCGGTTTATAGTCATGCCAGCTACATGACCACCAAAGCAGCTTCGGGCATGCTGGCTCATTGGCTAGGAAATGGAGATGAGCACATATGGCAGGAGAAACCTTTATCTTTTTTAAGACCGCAAAGGTTTACTGTTGTTAACATCTTTACAAAATATTTAAACAATACATAAAAAATTAAATTTGAAAAAGATCCCAAGGGAAGAAAACATGATTGTTAGTTGTCCATGTTTTTTTTTCTCCTCTCATTCCCAGTCTAGCTGTACAGTATTTCAAGTTCAAGGCAAAATGGTGTCTCAGAGTACACCCGGACTGGATCTATCTGCAACTACTTAAGCAGCTACGTCTTTCCCTGGGATTGTAGGGCTGCCTTTGACAACTAGGAAAATAGGTGCATGATTTAAAAGGATAAGAGCGGGTATATGCTGCTCCTTGTATGTTCTCAAGAATCTTTTTGTTACCAAATGTAAAGGGATACACAACCCTGTATGTTAGATTCTTTCTTGACTAAAACCGTAAAGTAGGGTTTCTCAGACTATAGATCCTGATCCCTTGTGGGGAGTAGTGGTCATGAACAACTCAAAAAGGAATCACAATTTTTAATATATTTTGGGTACTTGGTTTCTTAAAAATTGAAATGACCCATTCTCTATTTTCTGACTAGCTATACGTTTTATGGCTGCCATTTGAGGAATAATTATGCTCCGAATGTCAGCCATTTTGTGCAAGAATTCTTTACATTCTATGTATCTGTTATCATGAAAGTTTGTTCTAGTACAACATTTTTACTTTCAGCAAGTATTCTGTATGGACAAACACTAAAATGGGCTTTGTCATGCATAGAATGAAATTATAAATTTAGTTCTGTCTCTGCAGCACTTTGTTACTTCATTTCATTCCATATGTAAACTTAACTTCTCTTTTCTGTACATGACAAATTTTGCTTAAGAAAGAATATAATGGAAAATAGAAATTTAAAAGTTTGAGGACAAATTCTAAAACTGATTCTTTATATGTCCATTTAATTTAATTTATAGATATCCTTTTATAAGAGTTGACGCAAAATATTCATTTTTTGTTCTGCCAGAAATAAATGTTATAGTTTAATGTGCTAATTCAAGATCCTGTTATTTAATTGCTGGCTGACCACAATCAAAACATATCATCAGGGGAAATAATTGATTCTAAGAGCCAATTAAGACACAAAGCTAGAATCTGGAAGACTGTGAGTTCTAGTCCAAACTTCATCACAAAGCCAGCTGAGTGATATTGGCCAGTCATTCTCTCTCAGTCTTAGGAAGGAGGCAATGGCAAATCACTTCCAAAAACTTTGCCAAGAAAATTGCAAATAAATATTCCAGGTACTCGCCAGGAGTCAACACTAACTCAAGGCACAAGAAAAAAAATAAAAAATCCCTACAAACATTTAAAATTGTTTGATGAACAAAAATAAATTTTCTTTCCATTCACTCCTTTCCCAATTTTATCCTTATAACAACAACAGTATAAATTTAATCTGGCTGAGATGGTGACTGATTCAAGTTTGCACATTCATGGCCGGACCTAATTCTCTTTAGTCCTAGGCTGATATACTAACTGTTGTGGAATGATTAAGAGGTATGAACCACTCTTGTATGGATTTTTTTCTGTTTTGTACAGTCACTGAATGGCACTGTTTTTTATCTGTAATTTAATTATTGCTATATTGTTTTATAATCTTATTCTAAGAGGATCTGTACAGTAAGCTGCTCAGAGTCCTTTATGACTAGAATGGCATACCAAGTCCAGCCTTTGAAATTGGTAGATACCCCACTTACTTGGGAACTGGTAGTATAAAGAGCAACATTATTGGAAGAGGTTGTTAAACTACAGGGCTCCATTCAATACAAGCCTGATCAACTCTGAGCATTGTGCATTAAACTTGGTAGCTGGGAGCTTGATTACAAGTCAGGTTTATGTAGCGGCAGAGCTTCAGCAGCTATAATGTTCTCTCATAAAATATTGATTTCTTGTGTTGGAAGGTGGAGAATGAAGAAGAATTTATCAGGAAATTGAATTGCAAGCCTGACCAACATGTAAAGGTGGTGTCTATTTTTGGGAATACAGGGGATGGGAAATCTCATACCCTTAATCACACCTTCTTTTATGGCCGTGAAGTCTTTAAAACATCTCCAGCACAGGAATCTTGTACAGTAGGTGTTTGGGCTGCCTATGACCCTGTTCATAAAATGGTGGTGATTGACACAGAAGGTCTTCTTGGTGCCATGGAGAACCTAAGTCAGAGGACACGGCTGCTTCTGAAGGTGTTGGCTATTTCAGATCTTATTATCTACCGCACTCATGCTGACAGACTCCACAACGATCTCTTCAAATTTCTTGGAGATGCCTCAGAAGCATACCTAAAACATTTCACCAAAGAACTGAAAGCAACCACAGCCCGTTGTGGACTGGATGTTCCATTGTCCACTTTGGGTCCTGGAGTAATTATCTTTCACGAAACTGTGTATACACAGTTATTGGGTGCTGGTGAGTAGAATTCAATTAAAATATGCATCAAGGCTGTATGATGTTTTGACAAGTTGATTGATTCAGCATCGCTTCACCTGAAGCACTCTTTTAAACAAAGTGCTGAATCAAAATATTACTCCCCTTAAAAGAGTTGGATTGAACTGACTATCCTGCTTTGGTATGGATATAAATTGATTACAGTATTGTAAATATGCGACACAAGGACAGAGGCCTCTTTCCACTAGACTGAACAGAGTTGGCTTATTTCAGTGCACTGATTCAAGGCAGAGTAACTCAACCATGTCAAAGTTCCATAGATAGGAATTAGGCAATACCTCGAGGCATAACAAAGGGGCTTTGCTCAGGCCTATTATGGTTCGCTTGGAATGGAATAACATACTGTAAAGTGTAGAGATTTCATTGACTTCTCAATATCAGTTCAGAGATCAAGGTTTATCACTCAGTAAGTTCAGCAGGAAGTTGCATATATTCTAAGTTACATACCTATATGTTACTCAAGGATGGTGGAAGCAAAAATATGCTTCATAGGGAAAACACAGGCAAACAGGACTTTTTGCACTTTGATCTAGTACATGTCTAGTCAGAAATAAGCCTAAATGAGCAAACCTTGGTAGCAGCGTGATTGCCTCTGAATATATACATCTGGAAGACTAGTGGTCTTCCTTGTGCAGAAGATTGGCCACTGTAAGAACAGACTGCTGGACTAGATGGGCTAGAGGTCCAATGAAGCAGGGTATTGCTTATGTTCTTAAGGGAGCTTATTTCCAAGTGAGAATAAGATGATTTAACTTATAGAAGCTTAAACAACTCTTTATCCCATTCTTATGTTTTTTATGACTTTGATAATGGGCCAAGTTTAGGTTCATGAGTCTGTCTGTATTACTTCTAATTACTATTTGAAAATGTGGCTTAAACAGAAAAGTGATTACACCAGACTTTCATCTAGAACTGGCATAGATGCATTGCACAGATTCTTTCTTCAGAGTTTCCACAAAATATAACACATTTTGAAATCCTTAAAGGTCTATCTTAACCTATTTCTTGCGTAATTTTGGCTATCCCATCTGTTATTTTTCCCTGCTCTCTAGAAATGTATGATACTCAAGATATATTTACTACTCGATTACCAAAAATATTCAGAATTAAGTGGTTCAGCAGCATATTAACAATAGCATATTAAATCTATTCAGATCACCCTTCTGAGGTGCCCGAAAAACTAATTCAGGATCGATTCCGGAAACTTGGTCTCTTCCCTGAATCTTTCAGCTCAATCCATTATAAAGGAATAAGAACACAAACCCCCCCAACAGATTTTTCTGGCCTCAGGCATGCTGTGGAACAGCAGCTAGAAAATAATACCACCCGTTCTCCACGTCCTCCTGGGGTTATCTACAAAGCACTCAAAGTAAGTAGAACTTGCTCTATAGAAATAAGGCCAGATTTATGATTGGAACCAGTACTTCTAGTGTATCCAAGTTTATATCCTGCGGTAGGGATCCATGTTCTAAAGTTTACAATTATCCAGTTTTAATTCATGGTATAATTTGGTATAATTATTTTCAAATGAGATGCCTAGTTTCTCATGCTATTGATAAAGCCCTGAATTCAGAAAGTAACCTAGACCAATCACTTCTCAAGAACTAACGAACCCAAAATATAAGTTGAATCAAGCCGCAGGATTAAAGAGATTTTGATCTTCCTCATCTGTAAAGGAAAAATGCGTCTGAACCGTGGCAGGTCAATAGTTAGCTCAGAAGTCTTGCTCTTGACAGTTCCACTTACCTTTAGTTAAAGAAAACAAACTGGGATAGAAGAAACTTTGGTCTCAAAGAGCCTATGTGGATTTAATTATTTTTCTACCTAGTTTTGATCACTTCTATACTTAGTTTCTCAGGCTAGGCGCCAGAGCGCTATAAATGCATAAGCAAGTCAGAACTGAGCTATTGTACAATGGAAAGGTCCACATTGTTACCAAGGTAACGGGACGTGGTCTCTCGGCAGCAATCCGTTCTTTGGTTTGCCTTGACTTTCTTCAGACTCATTAAGTGGGAAACTAGATTTTCATTGATAGATGCCAAAGATGTGGCATCTAAAACCAACAGAGGTTAGGACCAAAGTTCTTCAGGGAGCAATGTAAGACTCTGAGCAGCAGCTGGGAAATGCAGCAATACAAATCCTTCTCTACTTTCCCCCATGGATGTGTTTTTGGAGCACAGACTCGTTGAAACATTTCTTCACTGAAACGCTATCCTCACATTTCCCATGGAGTGGATTTTTCTTTTATCCTTTCCTGCAGGAAGGAAATGAAATGTAAGTGATATAGATACTGAAGATTATCAACTCCCTGACAACATTTGATGAACATGCATAGTACAAAAAGAAACACGTGTTTAATCCATAAAAAATAATGCTAAACTTACTTAGTATTATTTTACTTTCTAAAAATCCTTTACAAATGTATAGCATTAAACATGATTCAGGATAACAGCTGCGCATGTTTACTCAGGCATTAGCTTTGAGATTTATTTAGGGTTTGTTTCCAGATTAAAAGTTTAAAATGACACTCTTTTCTCCCACTTTCTTAGAGAGAATTAAAAGGTTCAACACTAAAGCAAAAAGCAGTTTGATTTTAATGTAGTGTATGTTTGAATTGAACCAATTATGGTTCATTCATAAAACATTGTTAAACAACCATGGATTTGCATGAGGAGTAAATCCAGTCCTAAATTCCCAAGTGCTATTTTTTTCACTTATATCAGCCACTGTACACCTGAAATTGAGTTGTACATTCAAAGGTTCTGATGACTAAAAACAACAAAACCAAACCGGGTTGCTGAGCATCACTGACTGTTGATCCCTCGATCTGTATATTTCCATATAGTTGCTGTCTGTTCAACATGCTTACCATTCTGTGCTCACTAATGGTTTCTTTCACACTTGTTCTCTAGGCATTAAGTGATCGGTTCTGTGGTGAAATCCCAGATGATCAGATGGCTCATAGCTCCTTCTTTCCAGATGAGTATTTTACCTGTTCCTCTGTATGTCTCAGCTGCGGGTAAGTAAATATAAAAGCCCATATTTGAATAATATTTATCTAGTGTCAGAAAATATACAATACAGTGGAACCTTGGATTGCGAGCACATCCATTCATAAGATTTTCTTAAGACGAGCAAAAATTTTTAATAAAATTTAATTCGGTTGATGAGCAAAAACCCCTAAGACGAGCACCACGTGATGAGCTCACGTGGGAAATTTCATTGTGAAGCTGATGGTTCTTCTCTCTCGCTGGGTAAAAAGCGTAAATTAAGTGAAAGTCGTTCAAGAGAAAGAACTCCCAAGACTCAGATTCCAGATTCTCCTTCCAAGCAATAACTCTCCCCTCCTCTCCTCCCTCTCATCTGCCTCACGCCAGCCAGGACTCTTCTTAAAGCATAGGAAAATTGACCCTCCATCTTCCCTGTCTCTCTCACACACACCCCTTCTCGCACGCCAGCCAGGACTCTTCTCAAAGTGAGGGAAGACTGACCCTCTGTCTTCCCTGTCACTCTCTCACACACACAGAGCCCTCCTCGCATGGAACTATCCAGCCATGAGGGAAGATTGACCCTCCGTCTTCCCTGTCACTCTCTCTCTCACACACAGATACAGGCACACAGCTCTCCTTGCACGGCACCATCCAAACTGTTCCCCTCTCTCCTCCCTCTCATAGCACAGAGCCAAGTGATGATAAGAAACATTTCCACACCACCCGGGAAAGACCCCTGGAAAGACATTGGAAAAGGGAAAAGACTGTTTTGTCTCAAGTGGCGTATCCTCCTGATCCAACAGGGCCTGAACCCAGGGAGCACCGGCCGAGCAGCAGCTGATGGCCAGAATCTGCCTTAGAGCAGATCCATAAGCGCTGGTTCATTTGTTCTATTTCTGCTTTATATTGTGTATTAATTGTTGTTACTTGTTTCAGATATTAGGGACAATTGTTTCTACATAAAATTCCATTGAAAATTATTTTTTATGAATATTTTTGGGGTCGTGGAATGGATCATCTGGTTTTCCATTGTTTCCTATGGGAAACCTTGTTTCAGTTTGAGAGCAATTCGGATTAAGAGCACTCTTCCAGAATGAATTATGCTTGCAATCCAAGGTTCTACTGTATGTTGTAATGTTGGAGTAATGCTAAGAGTAAGAGAACATCATTTAGTTTTGTTGAAGAATTGCTGGCGATAGTTCCCTCCAGTATACATTGCGGAATGTGTCTGCTACTAAAACAGAAAAGTGTAGCTCAAACATATATAAACATTAGATGACTTTCAAATTGGATTTTTACTTGCTTTTTTGTTAAGATGTTGTATGACCTGACATTTTATTTTAAATGGCCTTGGTGTTATTTTTAGATTATCATTAAGATTTCTTTTTGTTGTTCAGTCGTGCAGCAGTGTCCGACTTTTCAGGACCCCATGGACTGCACTATGCCAGGCCCCCCTGTCTTGCACTACCTCCCGGAGTCTTCCCAAGCCCACACCCATCACACTGACTATGCTTTCTATCCATCTCATCCTCTGTCGTCCCCTTCTCCTCTTCCTTTCAATCCTTCCCAGCATCACAGTCTTTTCTAATGAGTCCTCCCTGCGCATTATGTG
>JANHZU010010986.1:0-11142 GCA_032468055.1 Acrochordus granulatus | reverse complement strand
TAACAGCATCTGTGCACCTTGCCATATAGTCATGCTGGCCACATGACCATGGAAGCATCTTCAGATGAATGCTGGCTCTTTGCTAGGTAATGGAGATGAGTGCCTCATAGAGTTGGTCATAACTGGCACTGAAAACCTTTACCTTTACCTTGGCCTACTATAATCTTATGAATCTTATTGAATAAGATACCAGAAGTCGCAGCTAGGATAAAGCTTCCAAACAGCTTCCTCTTAATATCTGCAATATAGTAATAGGTTGACCAATCAACTCCTAAACTCAGAGACAGTCTCCTATTGCCTAAGCAGGGATGGCACTGATGGATAGGCAGACTGCATAAGGGACAGGCATTTCTCTTCTCCTCTCCTTGTCTGTGCAGCACAGCAGCTAAATGGGAAACTTCAGTTGGGTGTCAAGCAACTGAATTGTCAGGTGGATCTGCTCTTGAGTTGCCACCTGTCCTGTTAATTAGTTAATTGGCAGCAAGTCACTAATTTTGTAGCCTGGGGCTCTAGGGCTGAAAGGTGCCAGATGAAGTGGGGAAAATGGTTGCCAGATGAACTGCTGAGTCTGAGAAACAATGGCATGTTCTTTGTCTTTCTTCTACTGATGGCAAAGCATTTACATTTCTGATCATATGAGGCATCTGATGTGTGGCACCTCAAAACCTTTGCCATAATATGTGCTAACCTATTTCACTGTCTAAAGTGAGCTGTATTAAGGATGCTCCTCTTTTGAAGGGCTGTTGCTCCTCATCACCCATATGTTTCCTTTGCATGCACAAGGGTGGGTAATCCCTTTCAGAGACAGCAGGCAGCTAATTTATGGCAGGTAATTGAAGCAATGGCCTCCTAGACCTTTCTATGGATAGCTGAAGCCATTCATAATGCATGTGCAGAACAGGAAGACATTCTAAGAACACCAAGTGAGGATGAATAATTAACACATTAAAATTCCACTCTTGTTGTAGGATTTCATACAAAATATCCTGCCTTTTCTTAGATATTAAGATTCCAGGATTAGCTGAAAGTGCCTTGCATCAGCAGAGCACAGGAGCTAATTCTCATCCTGCAAAGGGCTCACTGAAAAAACACAAAAAGAAGGAGCTTATTAACTAAACTAAATGAAGCTTTACTCTCTGCTAATGTTGAGAATTTTGAAATACAGATTTGAAGACTGCATAGTTTCCCCAGCTGTATCTTAGTTCTGAAGACTGAAGTATATTAAGGTTTTATTACAAATATTGTATCTTACTATAGTGAAAGAAAAACAACTGAAATATTTAAAGGAAGTGAATTGTATAAGAAAACAGAAATTCTACTATATTTGAAAACTCCTCATTCAAAACTGTGTGGGGTGTTCTGTATTTTCATTCTTGAACAACTTGAAGCTCCTGAAAAGCTGTTTGTAAAAGTCCCGGGGATAACTTTAATCAACCTGATAATGTCAGGCACACAAAATGTGCTCCATCTTAAAACAAAACATGGCACAAAATTTCCTGATCAGTCTCAATATCCCATTTTAGAGTGGGTAGTCACTAATGGAATCTGCTGTCTTTTCTCTTTATTTGTGGTGAAGTTATAAAACATTCATAACATGAAATTATAAAACATAATGGTTTAATAAAAACATTACGTTTCATAAAATTAGCATATACTTTGGGAAAGCTGCTTTTTAAAAAGTAGGATAAGAATAATTCTGTTCATATAAATGTATGTTACAGCAAACTGCAAAGATAAAAATAATACATTGTGTTAATTGCATATAAAAAGCAAAAACTGCAAAGTGATACAGATTGCGGCCAAAAGACATGAAAAGTGAATATATTGAAAAGCAAACTGCCAAATCTGTACAAATGTTTTGCTGGTGTTTTTTCAAAAATCAGTTTACTGAAAAATTGATGGAATGGGATAATATTTAAGTACGTGATCACTGATATGTTATACACCGTTAACTCCTAACAGCCATTAAACTGCAAAAGAAGATTCATTAAGCATTAATGGAAGATGATCACCAATTGTCCATACCTATTGTGGACAATTTTCCTTTGAACATGGTAGGGAAGAAAGCTTTTGTCCTGATGTAAAAACCCTGGTCAGACTGAAAATTCCTCTGTCCACATGGGAACCAATGCCCTCTCCAAGATATGTTTAATAGATTCCCACTTTATCCAAGAGAACCAATAGCCTGCATTTTCATAAGCTGTTCATAAAGATGCTTCCTTTTCCCTTCCCCTTCTATAGCATGTAATCAAGGGTATTTTGGTCATCTTCCATTGAAAGCAATAGAAGCATTACTTCACATGCTTTGATAATGATGTGAAAGAAGGGCTTCATATTTTGCACATAGGGAACTCCAGTTTTTATTCCTTAAAGCAACTCTTCTTTTTTTTCAAGCTTCCCTATGAAAAAAAGAAAGATGAAGCTGCTTTAAGCAGCCAGTGCTTTAAAGTTAGACCCCTGAATCCCTTTTCAAAAATCTCATGGAAGCCTGAAAAATGAGAAACTACTTGAAAGAGGTACTATGCTTGGGTCTACTTGAGTCTGACAGCCTTCTTTCAAAGAGTTTTCAGCCTTACTACCTACTGGGGGAAATCTAACATATAAAAGGATGTATCATTAGGTTTAAAAGGAGAAATCTCTATATGCTAGAGAAGGTCTCCTCCAATACTTCCCCATGTTGAAACAGGGACATGACAATACAGGCATAGAGTAGAGCTTGTCATGTGGATTATTTTTGCATGACTGGCCAACCTGAAGATTGGGCATGGAAGATAACTGTTTAGGATACGCCTTATGGCAAATTTACCCCATAAATTGGCCACTACTCTTTCATTAGATTTCAATTACATGCTTCTTAATGTTAACAATATAGATTTAAATTTCTATTTCTCACAAGCACTGTAACTGAAGAAAGACATTTTTTGAACAACTGTGTGCTTGACTAAACCTGTAGAAGTCATGCTTATTGCTTCTGGCAACCAGATGCTGTGGGAAGTTTTTTTTAATGAACTTTATAGACAGGGGACAATGAGTCAAATCTTGTTTTGCATTTGATACAAAAAGAAAAGCCCCTGAATGTTGCAAATTGAAATTAGTGCAAAATTTCTGAGAAGATTTGGGCTGCACATTTTGAATATCATGGACAGCAATGCAGACAAACTTAAGCCATTAAAAGCTAAGATTACCCTCAGATTAAGAGTATTTCCACTGAAATTAATGAACTTAAATACCCCAATTCAAAATGCAAATATAGACAGACAGGCAGATGGATGGGTGGAGAATTTAAAAAAAATAAATATGAATGAATACAAACTCATATAAAGTCAGAAAAAGAAAACATCAAAGAGAAAGCTAAAATGCAAGAAAGGAAAGGAAAGAAAAACAGAAAAGAAAGAAAAGATACAAAGTGGCTTCTGATGCTCTTTACAGCAGAAGATTTATTATAAGTACAGTTATAAATTTACCTCTTACTCTGTGGTTACAACATATCTTTGTTCTTTCTATAATCTACCCTGCCTAATTGTCAAATCCATAAATCATATTTTTTTTATTTATTTCGTTTTATGCAAAAGGTCCATCAGGGGTCAGGAATAAACACAGATAATTGTCTTTTCTCTGACTGAAACTAGAGAATTTGCTTAGGCAGGGCTGGGTGGGGGGAGAAAAACTTGCCCTCTCTCTTTTCTTTGCAATTGCCACACTTTCACTTTTGAGTCACAATATTATAATGGCAATGGCCATAAAAGCAGCTCGAACAGCAGAGGGGAGGAGAGGATTGCAGAGAGAAGAAATACCCCAGATTTATTTCAGAAAATATTTGAGGAACTGGGCACTAAGTTAACTGAATCAATTGATATTAAAGTGAGTAAATCATTTGATATTAAACTGATAGATTTTGAAAGAAGAATGGATGAAAAACTTGTACAGATGAAAACATAGATGAAAGAAGAAATTAAGAAGGAAATCTCTGTAAAACAAATGAATGACAAAGTGGAAATTCTGGAGAGTAATACAGAAGTTACAGACAAAGAATTGGAAAGATAACTAGATAATCTGTTCTATTGGAATTGAGAGAGAAGGAATGTTGTTGTTTATTTATTAAATTTATATGCCGCCGAAATCAAAGCGACTCTCGGTGGCTTACTATAAAAAACATAATAAAAACAGAATTAAAACAAGTAAAAATCATTAAAAACCAACCAACCGGGCAGAGAGGGGAAATAAAATATATATGGGGGGAGGTGAATAGTAAACCACCAACCACCTCCAAGATGAAGTACCCCCATCAGAGCCCCACACCAGCTGGCAAAGCCAGGTCTTAAGGCTCTTCCTGAAGGTCATAAGGGTGGGCCTGGACCTCACCTCTGGGGGCAATCTCAGAGATTAGAGCAATCTCAGAGGATTCTGGAGAAGATATTAGAGAAAAGGTTATTAAAGCTTTAGCAATTTTTTTAATTGGAATGAAGATACAGAGGCAAAAGTTGATATATAGAATATGTTTATCAAATAAATACAAGATTTAGGAAAATTAAAAATGTTTCAAGGGAAGTTTTGGTGCACTTTAACAGGAAAAAGACAAAGGATCAAGCATTTTAATACAAGACTGAAGATAGATGATACAGATGTATTTCTATTCTGCATAGGAGAAAAAGTATTCTTTCTTGACTGAGAGATTAAAACAGAAGAAGATTACATTTTGATGGGACAAATTAGTGTGATTTTTTTTACTTTCAAACAGCAAGGTTTCAATTGGATTATAAGAAGACAAGTGAATTTCTAGAAAACTTTAAAGAGGAAATACAGGAGATTCACATAGAGGTGTTAAATGAGGCTGCACAAAATTTCAATAGATGTAACACAGAACTAAAAGGGATATAATTGAATGGGGCTTGGATCATTAATATAGAATGTAAATGGAGCAAATGCTCCTCAAAAGAGAAAATAATCATTATTTAAAAAAAACTAAAACATGATATAATTTCCCTAAAGAGACACCCATTAAAAAAGTACATAAATATTTGATTTATAAAACTTTGGGTGAAAAATTTATTTCAGCAGCAACTAAATCCCCAACTAAACCCAGAACTGCCTGATACATGTCGCAGATTTGTTGGAGTGGAAGTTAATTTGCATGGGACTAAGACTTTGATACTGGGAATTTATGCTACAAATGAGGATAAAGTACTGTTCTGTAAAGGACCTGGGGAAAGATTAAGAAGTTTATCTTATGAAAATTAGTGTTTGATGGGGATTGGAATAAAGTGGTCTCCTCAAAACTGGATAGAACTTCAAAGAAAAATATTAACATTATTCGAGGCAAGTTACCAAAAGTTTTTTTAATGTGATGGACAATTTAGAGTTGGTTGATGTATGGAATCAGAAAAATGGCATTGAAGAGACTACATCTACTTTTCTGAAAAAGATAGATCCTTTTCAAGAATAGATAGGATTTGGATTGAAAGAATTTAGCTAGTAAAGATTCTAAAGTAGAATTATTACAAAAGACCTTTTTGAATCATAATCTTGTGAGTTTAGTTTATAAAAAGGAAATCTACTTCTTTTAGATGGAGACTTAATGAAATGTTGTTACAGAAAGAAGCAATAGTGGAGGAATGCAAAAAGAAAATAATTTTTTTGAAAATAATTTAAATAAAAGTGCTGATTTAAAAAGGGTTTGGGATGCAAGTAAAGCTTTCATTAGAGGTTACTTTATACAATATAATAGTGAAATTCAAAAAGAAGAATCAAGAGAAAATACAAGCAATTTTGGTTGAAGTAAAGAGAAAAGATGAACTGAAGAAATTTCCAGAGAAGGTAAGTATTACTCAACAAATTAAGATTTTACAATGACAGCTATCTATGTTAACAGGAAGAAAAATGGAAATAAAAATGAACTATGTTACGCAAACAAAATGAATTTGCAAACAAAGCAGTGAAGTGGTTGAGATATAAACTATGAAAAGAAAAGGAAAAGAAAATGATATTGAAATTATATGAGGGAAATATTTCATTCATTGGTAAGGTGTCCATATAAAAAGCATTTCATCAATATTATCTCAGTTTGTTTAAAGGAAGTGATATGTCTCTAAAGAAAATAGATGAATATCTAAAGAAACAAAATTTACCAACAAAAGTTGACTAAGATTACACAGGAACAGAGACAGGTTATGAATGGACCTATAATAAGAACCTATAATAATAAGGGAAGTTTCTGAAGAAATAAAAAAGATTAAACTAGGAAAATGCCTGGACTAGACGGATAATCAGATTCTTATTTTGCATCATATTTTGCAGATTGCTATTTGGTCTGGCTAAAAGAATAGGTGTTGCTGAAAAATGGAAGGCATTTGCAGTTAGAAGAACACGAGGTGAGATTTGGCCATCATGGCTATTTGTGGTAATAATCACTGTTATTAGAAAGTTTTAAAGTAGACAAAAGTTTAAGGTTTTGAACACTGTAAGACTGAATTTGAAACAGAAGTGTGTGCAAATGATGGCCGTGTAATTCTAAAATGTACAAACTTTTACTACGGAACAGTTTTCCAAAGTACTTGTTCCCTAAATAATATGCAAAAATACTCAGAAAAATATTATAGATTTCAGTGACAAACAGTGTTTATCAAAATTCAGGTCAGCCACTTAACTGCATTTCTAAGATAAGGAAATGTGTTGTGTTTTAATCAAAAAGTTTAAGAAGGGAATTTAAAAGAATGAGGGTTTTAATTAGAAAGTTCAGCTTCGGTGTGCATTCCAGTGGAGCAATACACTGTGCCATACTCATCTCCACTGACAGAACAGTCTTCAGAATATAATCAGGCATGTGGCCATAGCAATTGCTAGCCTACTTGGTTTATTTCTTTTTTACTGTGACAGGAAGAATAAGTTTCTTCATAGATTACATACTGTATCTACATATTTTCCTTTTGTTATCCGTCAAGTGCTCAGTGCTTTGGACAACATAGATCATGTATCTCAAGAGCTAGGGCATTTTGATAAATGGAAGTTGGTAAGTAAATCTCAAATGTTGAGACAACCAAGAAGAGAGGGTTGTTTGTGGGAACTGCTGAACATAGTCATGGAGAGCTGATCAGGTAACCAGATTTACCTTCTTCCATTTTGTGAATTGTAGCCATTCTGGGTTTGGCCATGGTCCTGGCATTCATTCTAAGGCAGCACCCATAGCACTTCCAAACTTGATCCGTGAGGATGAGATCCATTTCTCTATGCTATTGATCTTCAAATTCCATTATAAGTTAACATATTATTTGTTGCAGGAATAGAACTGCTATATACTACTTATATAGATATAGAAATTAGGAAATGGGTCTCCAAATGTAATGCCTCCTACACTCCAAAATGGAAGGGTTGGGCTAAGCCTGGTAAGAATTTCCTTAGATCACAAAGGATCTTAGATAATCAAATCTGAGTGTAAAAGATATAAAAGTAGGCCTTCTGTGGGATTTGGGGCCTTGGCAAGTGCTGTCCTTGGACCTAACACTACACAGGTTGAAAACTGTGAAGACCATGAAAGCTATCTCAATCATTATAGATGAAGTCTAAATAACACTTACCACTTCTTAAGCTACATAGTTTAAGTATCAGATTCTACCATTACTTTCCTCTACATAGACATATTATGTATGTTACCTATGATTATCTAATTCTTCAAAAAGAAGTATAACCCTTTAATCAATATTTTCTGCTTCTTTTTAGTTCTTTTAAATCCAAGGTGAAGAACCTGTGTTTCTCCAAATGTCACTGAATGGTAAGTTACTATTAGCATTCCTTACCAGTAGGCAGAGTGTATATTAAGCAATATTTGGAGGTTTACAAAATTTCCACCCTATCTTCTATAGCTTTCAGTCTCAAGATATCTTGAATTCTTTACCAGCCATAAACTATAAGAGAACCATTGAAATGACACTTTCCCCACCAGTTGGGAGCAATAGAAAACTTATTCTAGAAAATGTAGAAAGAAACTAGCCAATTACCATGGATGCATTTATATAACAAGGCCAAAAGTCTCACAGAACTCAATGGAAAGAAAGAGCATGATCTGGCATATGTTAAATTTCTTTTATGTTAAATCAATGAGATTTAAGCATGCACCCCAATACTAGCTACACTTACTTACCTATTTGGCTGCTCTGAGCTGCAAACAATTTCCCCTCGATAAAAACAACAAAATATAAAGCATACCGACCTAATCTCCCCCTGACAATCCATAAGATCACATATGCAAGATCTTGAAAGGAAACACAATCAGCCTATCCATAATTAAAACCAGATTTCAGGGCCAGAAGGGCCTTTTTGAATAACCAAGACTTTACTTTGTCTGGACATTAAAAACTGAAGGGCAGAAAGGTAGGTGTCTGGGATTCACAGTGCATCCTGTCTCCTCATTTACCATTCCCTCTAATGGTGCGAATGTATCAAAGCCCATGACAGTGATGTAAATATAGTACAACAGCTTTATTGTTACATCCTCAGCCTTTGAGTCATATAGCCGACAATCAGGAGGATTGACTACTTCTAGAAGATTAGATGACTCATATCATTTTACACCTTCTGTAGTCTTATTCCATAAGGAAATGTTGGGTTGTGAATGCAGAATACTGAGTGTCTCTCGCTCTGTCTCTTGGGCTAATAATAGGCTAACACATTTATTATTTATTTGTCAGAGGGCTTGTCAGTTTGTTGTTTGTCATGTTATCATTAAATTTAATTTAAACCTTATATACCTGCCAATTTTAATTTCTTATTGTATATCTAGGGATATTCCTTCATTTCCTAAGATGCTCACCTGATTGCAAGTATTCTTGTCTGATCATCATCCCCCCCCGCCCCCAAATCACCCTCCTGGGCAAACAGAGTACTTAAAGTTCCATTTGCAGAGCAATGCATTTAGTCATTCAGAGAAATTTTTTCTGGGGGCATTTTGCATATGGCTTTGTGGCACACAGCTCTGCTACAATGTACTATCAGAGTAAAGAAAAAGGTTTGACGGCAGCATATTGCACATTGTAACAGCTCTGCATTGTGGAGAAAACATTTTAGAAATAAATTTCTATTTATTTAAAGTAAAGCATATGAAAGCAAATTCATATAGCCGCCCATCTCACAAACAAGTAACTCTGGATGGCGTACAACAAGGCTAAAAAACAAATAAACAGTAAACAATACTTATTATTATTTTAAAAATCTAAAAAAACTATAAAAGACAAAGCCAATAAAAAGAAATATTAGGTGAGGAGATGTTACTAATGGGGAAGCCACCTCAATAATTCCCCACTCCCTTGGAATTCCTAGGCCTGATGGCACAACCAGTTTTTGAGGAACTTTCAGAAGGTCAAAAGTTAAGAAACCAGCCTTACTTTGGGGGGAAGGATATTTCAGAAAGCAGGTGTCACAGCAGAAAAAGTTCACTGTCTAGGACCCACCAAATGTAGCTCCTAGTGTCCAGAAATTGGGTACCACAGCAGAAAAGACCCCTTGCCTAGGACCTGCCAAATGTCACTCCCTAGCTGAAGTGATTTAGTGTCTAGGGATGGTGACTCAGGATTTCATATTCCCTTTATTAGCCTTTGAACAAGTGAAGTTTTGCAAAGTTAAGTTTCTTCTTTAAAGAAGCTGATTTATTCTTGATGAGTTTTGGTTGCTTTTTCGAGCCTTAGAATATTGCTTTAAAACTATGGTGGTTAGGATGGTATACTATATTCCAAAGGTGGATCACTGCACAGATTTACCATATATAAAGCCATTAATCCTCCCAGTGAGGCACCTTCTTGCTGTGGTTGGGGGGCTTGCATGCTCTGAAGAAGATGACAGCTATGCCAGAGGTTCAACCATACTGGACAGATCTCATCAGAGAAGCCAGAAAAAGAGTGTCTCCTTCTCATAGAAGATGGGAGATACAATTTACAGAAACCCATACCAGCTTGGTTGTCACCCAAGTTAACAGGTCCCTTGCTAGATGTTGTTCCTGGATATCTGGTGAAAAATGGGCTACAGAACTCCACTGCAGAAGGAAATGGCAACCCACTTGCCACTTGCCAAGAAAACCCCATGGACAGTAACAAAAGGCTAAAAGATACAACAAAAGAAGATGAACCCCTTAGATTGGAACAAATGTACAAGTAGCTCCAGAAAGAGTAAAATGGCTGGGCCAGCCAAAAGGATGCTCAGTTGTGGATGTGTCCAGAGGTAAAAGAAAAGGCCGATGCTATAAAGAACAATATTGCATATGAACCTGGAATGTAAGATCTATGAAAGCTGGATGTGGTCAAACACAAGATGGCAATATCGAACATCAACATCTTAGGAATTAGTGAACTAAAGTGGACAGGAAAGGGTGAATTTAATTCAGATGACCAGTATATATACCACTGTGGACAAGAACCCCTTAGAAGAAATGGATTAGCCATCACAGTCAATAAAAAAGTGAGCAAAGCAGTTGTTGTTCAGTTGTGCAGTCGTGTCCAACTCTTGGTGACCCCATTGATTGCATTACGCTGGGCCTCCCTATCCTGCACTGCCTCCCAGAATCTCAAAAATGACACAATGATCTTGGTTCAAATCCAAGGCAAACCTTTCAGCATCACAGTAATCCAAGTCTGTGCCCCAACTGCTGATGCTGAAGAGGCTGAAGTTGACAGGCTCTATGAAGACCTACAACACCTTCTAGAATTCACACCAACATGAGATATCATTTTTATCATAGGGGATTGGAATGCTAAAGTAGGAAGTCAAAAGTTAAGTTAACTGGAATAACAGGCAGGTTTGAAGCAGGGCAAAGACTAACAGAATTTTGTCAAGAGAACAAACTGGTCATAACAAACACACTTTTCCAACAACCCAAGAGGTGACTCTATACATGGACATCATTAGATGGTTAACACTGAAATCAGATTGCAGCCAAAGATGGAGAAGCTCCATAAAATCAGGAGAAAGAAGACCTGGAGATGACTGAATTATTTAAAATCCTAAAAGATAATGTTAATAAAGTGTTGCACTCAATATGCCAGCAAATATGCCAACAGTGGCCACAGGATTGAAAAAAATCAGATTACATTCCAATCCCAAAGAAGGGCAGTGCAAAAGAATGTTCAAACTACCGTACAATTGCGCTCATTTCACACGCTA
>JANHZU010010984.1:3008-13028 GCA_032468055.1 Acrochordus granulatus | reverse complement strand
TTGGATTAAAGGCGAAACGTCTTCGACTTGAGAAAAATCCAGTCCAGATGCCTGTTTTTTAAACTTTGTTGCGGTCTCTATTGCATGTTGAATTTTACACTGCACACGTTTCACTACTTTGTTATCTCTATGTATACTAATTCAAATTCTTAATTTTTCCTATTATACTATTCCCTTTGCATATGCATTAACCACTGATGAAACAGTTGATTAAGCAGTCTTATTTCTGAGCCATTTCTTATCAATTATGTAGCTCTCGTTTTTTCCTAATGGGAAAATTCTTGTTTCTATCTGGAAATGTCCTTTAACTCAGTGGAAACCAAGCCTCAAATAATCTTGTAATTTATTGAGTACACTGAATGACCGTATTTAAAATAATTATAAAAGAGGACAGAGAATTTGAATTATTTCAATAGTAAAGAATTACTAACCAATTGACTCTAAAATCATCAAGAACAAACCAGAACTGTAGATGCCCATCCTCAGCCAACTATTTTGGTCCAATTGTCTGGATGTGTAGGATTTTTTTTTCATCTTTTGATGCAGAAAGGGCCAAATTTTTCACTGGAGGAGACTTACTCCACTACTTAACTTGCAATTCAGTATTTCTTCAGAATAGCCACAAGGAATCATTAGAAAAGACTGTGATGCTGGGGTACTGTTATAATACTCAAATCTTCCAAGCAAAATTCTGAACTTAAATCTGTTTAAATCTCTATTTCCCAGTTAACCAAACCAAACCAATCTATCTATCAGTCATGTTAGATTAACATATCTTGATGTATTCTGCTACCATTTTTGGACAAATATTCATATTTTGGAAAATAGATCAGGACACACACTCCCAACAAACCAACCAAATTCAAATCCTTGATAAAATTACAAAACATTCAAAAAATTTCACCGTTGCTATTAAAAAATTCTTGCTGGAATGTCATCATTTTCTCAGTCAATCTAATCTACAGAATTCTTCATCTGGAAAAACATTAGAGAAAACCAATATTTTAAGACATATTTTGATTAGATCCACATACCACTCTCTAACTACATACATATATAAATTACCCCAAATGGCAAGCTTTCAATCACCCAAGCTAATCAAATGCTGGTTGGCCACATAGCCAGATGCTTAGACAGGATTTAGCATTTTTTTCCACTTCTCAAATCTTTCCTAAGGACCTGGGATAGGCAGATGTTGTTTGATGGTATGGTCATAGGATGTAAGCTGTTCCAGGTAAAGCTGCTTTTGCGATTGACTGGTGATTTCGTCAAAGCCAATGGTGTTCAAGTGGTGCTCCAGATGTATTTTGGGATTGTATCCAAAGTGCCTGCAGCTATGGGTACAACCTTTGCTTTCTTTCCCCACAGTTCTAGTTCTACTTGCAGGCCTTTGTGTTTTGTAGTTTTTTCAATTCTTTCTCTGCTGTCTCCAAGTATTGTAACATCTACTATCCACATGTTTTTTGTAGATTGGTTCATTGTAGTCTCCCCATTGATACAGAAACATTTCTGATTTGACTGAAATTGAAGATTCTGCAATTTGAGCTTCGTATCTGTGATTCTTCTTGGCTGTTATTTGATGCTTTATTATTTCCAGTGCTTCCTTGATCTTTCTTGTCCCTCGGTGAAATTTCTTGATCAGGTGTTCTTCGCTCTTCTTGTTCTTCAGGTTTTTTTCTTTCATCTTTTTAGCTTGCTTGTATCTGATCTTAATATGCTGAACTTATTTTTCAACCTGGTCACCCAACTGGCTTCATTCTTAAGGTGGGACTAGAGCTCATAGGTTAACTAGTTTCAAGCTTGATTAATTAACCACTACACCAAGCTGACTCTTCTGTCAAATTAGTTACATAAACATTCAGATAAGTCTGTTTGAAATCCTGACATCAACCCTCCCCCACAAAAACACCCTCCAGAAAACCAATTTACTATTCTTTTGCTTAGAATGAAAGCAAAGTATAGGTTGGTTTGTTCCAGGTTGGAAAGTAGGAATTCTAGATTATTTTCAGAGATAATTTTGAATCTTTACACGATTGTTTGATTTAGTTGGCTGCACAATTTTGCCTGTTTTGTGATGATTTTGAAGTGTGAAGAAGTCAGTAAATCTTTAATACTGTACTAAGTGATATAGTGATTAAATATTGATTTAAATTATCTCTCATTATTATCTGTGCCATTGACATCAAAAGCACCCATTCCAACAACTCCTACTCCAGTTTTAACATCCTTCCACTAAATCCTTGAGATGCTATAAGAAGGGGATAAGGCAGCAGGCTAGAAACTGGGAGAGAGTCCTAGTCCAGGTTTAGCACAAAACCATCTAGGCGACCTTGGGCCAATCTCTCTCAGTCCTAGGAAGAAGGTAATGACAAATTATTTCCAAAATCTTGCCAAGAAAACTGCAGGGACAAGCCAAGGCAGTCACCAGGAATCAATAACACTGATTTGAAAGTCCACATAAGCAAAATTGAGTTCAGAGATACTAATTTGCAATCGTATTTAGAAAACTAATAAGCATATATTTTGGAGGATTACAAACTATGTGTTAAACCAGGTGAGTATTTTAAGTTTTCGTATGATATCTTGTGAAATTCACTCCGATCAAATTACTGGGACAGACGCTTTTAAGGACCTAATGCTGGCAGCTCTAGAGGGGCTACGATTGTTTGTCTCCCTTCCTTTCTACTGAATCCAAACTGCCCATGACAAGTAGAACAGAGATTGATGCTAATTCAGCTGTCTGCTCCCAAAATTCAAGGGGATCAAGATAGGAGTCGTAGTCTTTTGGGGTACTCTTCTCTTTTCTGCCGTGTTTTGTAAGATACAATTGAAATCAGTGAGAATAAGATCCTCCAGTAGCTGTTCTCCCCAAACTGGTGTCCTCCGCTTCTAATTCAGACTATTTGCTCCTAAGCGGCAGGTTCAAACGTTAAGACGCACGGCAGGCATTAGCTCGAGGAGGCCTCCCTGTTACCACAGCACCGCATCCCTGGGCCAGCGACTTTACGCCGGGCATTTGACAAACCTGCTAGGCGGACGCTCAAAGTCGCCAACAAATTGGAACGAGCCTGCTAACGTCAGGCCCGTACTACGGAGTCCTTCGCCGCGCTTGCGCGGCACGTCAACCTGCACCTCTCCGCGGAAAGGCGAGCTTCTGTTGTGCGATCGCCGTCGGAAATTGATTGGCTGGCTGGCGTTGATCTCGAGGTGCTCGTCCTGCCTCTCCCGAGTCCCGTCCCTTTCTCGCGGAGACCGGGTCTTTCTTCGCAGCCCGGGAGCGGGAGGAGGATGCGTGAGACCCTCCCCGGGGATCAGCAGGCGGCGCCACGCGGCCAGGTAGGATGGATTTCGGCCGGAGCGGGGATCGCGATAGGAGTCGCAGTCGCAGAACTGGAGTGCCAAGTGTGTCTGTCTCTGTCTGTGTGTGTGTGTGTGTGAGAGAGAGACAGAGAGAGAGAGAGAGAGAGGTGATCCGGCTAGGGAGATTGCCGGCGTCGTTCGCCGCGCAGACACGCTCTTCCCCCTCCCTCCGCCGTTTAACTACCGGAGAGGTGGTGGAGGCGAGCCTGCTTCGCCTGAACGTGGGAATGAAAAGACAAGGCTGAGGCGCATCGTCTCGAAGGCTGCTGCATGTTCTACCCTGGACTTGATAATAGCAGGGGACTCAGGAGGAAAGTTGCTCTTCGGCCGAAAGCTCAAGCCTGCATTCCCCAACCTAGTGTTTTCTGAATGTGCTAGGAGAACAAGTCCTAAGTTATTGAGATTTCTGAGAATTACACTCCTAGCGCGTTGGAAGTCAAGGGTTGCGCCGTGACTTGTTTTTTTTTTTTAAATAAAGGCAGTATCTCGTAGGGATTTTGGAGCTGTTGACATAGATGTTGCCTTACTTTTTGTTGCTCTTACCTTCTGCTTCCTCTTTCTGGAAAATGCAAGAGACTTTATATGATGGCCAAAATATCCAGACTTATATGGGAAAAACAGTGGGGTTCAGTAATTTATTCCTTTTTCCATGAATCTCTCCTGTCCTGTCTTCATTAAATTGCTGTTTATATCTTGTGGGCTGTGTTATATTTGTGAAAGATTAAGTTTAGCTGAATTAAGGAAGGCATCTATAAGTATTTCTGTAGGATGCTTCCTGCAGTATTTCTAATTGAAATGTACTTGAAGCAGTGGCAACACCTTTCTCCAGAAACCAGGAGGAGGAGGAGGTTGTTGTGATTTTTAGGCTATGTTTAATGCTGTCTGCTTTAATCAAAATCATTCCCTTGGTGTGATTTTGTGAGACACTAAGCCTAGCCACAAAATGTTTTAGAATATTGTTTATATGAAGCTATTCTTGTAGTGCCATCTTTAATTGGAAAAGTTTTAGTCACATTGACTGTGTGCTTGACTTTTTTTTGTTCCTAATTTTGAATCTAATTTTTAAGTTGCATACTTCTCTTCCTGCCAATATCTTTTCCTTTACATTCCAGGATGTAGGGTTGACCTATGCAGCTCAGCAAGGCACTTTAGCTATTGTTGGAGGAGTATAAACAAAACCATACAGAGCTCTCCTTTTATTATGTCCTTTAACACACCAATTTTATGGTAAATCTTCCTGATATTCATTGAAAAGTTTGCCCAAATTCATTGTGAAACTTTTTTGTTAAAAATCTATAATTTTCTTTTTATTGTGCTTGTAAAATTGAATAGATTTTATGTTTTATAGTTTTTACACAGTTTCATCTGGAATAACAATTATTAAAATTATATTCCTATTAGAGGTAGTCAAAGCGCTAAATATTACAAATAACCCAACTCTGCTTTATTCTTAATATATTCTTGCATAACATGTACCAATGGTGGGAATGCCAATATGAGCTTTCAGTAAGATTTTAATATAGTTTTTTGAAATCACATGAGACTCATGAGTTGTGATTATGTATACATGATGTAGCTGATTGTCATTCAGGAAGAATGAATTAAATCTATTGTAAAATACAAGAACTGAATATGGAATATTACATTGATTTGGCAACAGTTTTACTACCTTTTAGGTTTTTTTCTAGTTTTCAAAAGAACTTGATGAGCTGTGGGAGCCTAAGGACAAAAAAAAGTTCACTTGAATGCACCCAATTTTCTATCAATAGAGATTTCCCTATAGATAAGAGGTTCTGTGAATCTTATTTTAACATGTTCTGTATCTGAAAAGATTTGGAAATCCCTGATCATTTGCATTTAACTGAAAGATTTAAGTTAAAATATTGACTTCTTTCTGTGAAATCAATATATTGAATTCCTTCCTAATTCTGAATCAGCATATTTATGGAGCATTTTTTTGTGAGTACATTTTTAAATTATATGCTGTATGAAGTTAAGTAGCAACAGTATATGATCATAAAAAAAGGAAAAGGTTTCCCTTGCCAGGTGTGACTGACTCAAGCGGGCTATGCTCATCTCCGATTCACAGCCAAGGGAGCCGGAGTTTGTCCAAAGATGCTAACATGACTATAAACTGAAGCACATGGAATGCTGTTACCTTTCCTACCAAAGGTGATACCTATTTATCTACTTGCATTTTTTTACATGGTTTTGAACTGCTAGGTTGGCAGGAGCTGCAGCAAGTAATGGGAGCTCACCCTGTAATGCGGTGGTGCTTGGGTCTTGAAGTGCTTCACTGCTGACCTTTTGGCCGACAAGCCCAGCATCTTAACTGTTTGGCCAGTGTGCCTCCATATGATCATACTTGAGTATATCTCTGCCTGAGCCACTCCAGTGATACTCTTGATGTACTTTCCCAGTGTGAAAAGACTATGTAGGTCTGGATGAGAAGGAACTGGTTTTGGCTCAACCTTGAGAAGACTGAGTGACTGTGAGCTTTAGGGATTCTCACATTCAGGGATTTTCTGTAACTGGATGGGGTAGCACTTGAGGAGATGGCAGCGTGATCAGGAGAACCTGTGCACAATTACGTATTATGTGCCAGTTGCACCAATTCCTAAATCAAGAGGTATTGCTGATAGTAATTCATGCTTTATACATCTTCCAGTTGGATTATAGCAGTGGGCTATATGTGGGGCTGCCCTTGAAGAGCATTCTGAAGCTTCAGCTGGTCCAGTATGAGGATTCTGTGCATGCACAAAATATCATATTATGTACACACACATAATATCACCAATAAGTGAGTTGTACTGGCACCCAGTAGGCTTCCAAGTGAAATTTGAGATTTACCTTTAAGGCTCTATATGCCATGGGACTGCTTCTCCCTGATATATTTTGCCTATGATATCAGATTGGGAGGAGTAATCATGCTCCAGATGATGAAGCAGTGAAGCTTGGTGGATCCTAGGAAGTGTGCCTTCTCTGTCTTAGCTGTTGCCTGTAAAACACCTCCCCCATCCCCAAGATCTGTACAATCCTGATACTGTTGGCCTTCTCGAATGCTATGGCTGGGGAAGAGTGGTAGAGGTATGGCATGGTGAATATGTTTCTGATATGTTTCAATTAGATTTTTTAGGGGCCTTGACTTATTTTTGTTAAATAATAAATTTGCTTTTTTTATATATTTGTTTGCCCATCAAATTTTGCTTGGAATGGGTAGTCATATGGAATTGACACATTGCAGTGTCCCCACTGATCAAAATTCAGGCACTTGGCAAACAGCATATATTTACAAAGGTTGCAGCATCCCAGGGTCACATGATCGCCATTTACAACCTTCCAGGAGGTTCCAACAAGCAAAGTCAATGGGGGAAGCCAGATTTGCTTAAAGACCATGGCAAAACAAATTGTAAACTTGGGTATGACTCTCTTAATGATTATACTGCTTAGCAGTGGAAGTTCAGTCCCAATTGTGGTCGTAAGTTGAGGACTATCTATACACAACAAGTTCATGTTTCAAGAGAGATTTCAGTTTAGAATGTAAGAACATGTAAATCGCAAGTGATTGCGATAAAAGATTTTGGAATTATTTTTTTAGTTTTTGAAAACAGGAAATATCTTGTAAATCGTTGAGATTCCATTATTATACAGGAATTGCTGTCCAGAATTAATGTGTGTGTGTTATAGATAGTGAGCAGTTTATTCCCACAGCACTTAGAGTTTTCAGACCCTAAGCTTTAGTTTGTACTCTTAAAGAAGATAGTTCATTTGAAATGGCAAAAATTAGATTGAGCATGCTTAATTAACTTTTGTATAGTGCTACAGAATTGTTTTGTAAGAGTTACTTCTAAATATGTGGAAATGTGAAAGCAGCACTTGAATATGATACATTGAATAGTCATGATTGTCTATGATCATGCTGCTGCATGTGCACCTTCTTCACCCACCCCCCTCTGTTTGTTAGTGAATGACTGGACAGAGATTTTGCAATAGATAAATACAAAGAAAATATTGTTGAAGTGTGAGGCTGCTATAAAAAGATAATGTTCCACATAGAATATTGCTAGAAGGAGAACTGGAAATAAATGTACAAACCAATAACACAATTTCAAAGCATTTTTTAAAATGTATTTTAATGTGACAAGTCCTTTAAAAAGTTATGTAACAAAGAGAGTAAGATTCAGTGGCAATCAGCATATCTCTAAATTAATTAGTTCCAGACAGACCAGTAAAACCAACATGTTGTTTCCAAGATTGAATGAATTCCACTTTTATAAGTCAATGTACTACAGCATATTAAATTTAAAAACATTAGATACAATTTTTGAAAAATAAATATTGTAAGTTAATAGTAGCTATGATTCAGGGATCATGTTCCATGTTCTTATACATAAAAATTTCACCATTCCCTCACTGCGATGTTAGAGGGTATTCTAGAGCTAATGAAATATAAAGTTGTCAACAAGAATGTTTCTCTTGCTGAAGGTTGGATGTTTGATTATGTTTTACTGAATTAAAGCAATGATGCAACAAACTATTGATAACTCAGGTACTATAAAGATTTTCTGATAAGAAATTGTGAATTAGTCAAATCATCATAAATATTTCCTCAGGTTCTTAGTAAAGATATTTGTTTTCATCACAGTTTCATATTTTCAATCTCTTTTGCACTTTTTCAATTACAGTTTTTTTCCATTTCACGAAACACCTTTTATACATATTTTATATGTTTATATTTGTCTTCTTTATGTTCTTCCATTAAGAAATCCTTCAGTCATCGTTTTTGGAAATATATTATTTTCTTAAGCACACATTTAATAAATTTGTAAATTTCAAAATATATTTTTGGCAGTAAAAATTACTTTTGAAGTTCTGCAGGTTTGGGGTAGAAATAATACATTAGCCTCAAAAGCATTGAAAATATTAAAATAGTCAATTTCATACAAATCTTGAATCTGCCTTTAAATAATTTTCATCACATTGTATTGGTTGAATAATACTTTGTGCTAATTACAGCTTCACTGAAGTATCCCACCTACAACATTTCTTTTACTTCAAAAATCCTTTATGTTCTCTGTCTTTAAAGAGAAGTATACATTTAATGATTTCTGTCTTCTTTTTTAGCTTACAAAGGAAAATAAATGGAGTCTGAACAACTGTTCCACAGAGGTTACTATAGAAATAGCTACAACAGCATAACTAGTGCTAGTAGTGATGAAGAATTACTAGATGGAGCTGGTGTTATCATGGACTTCCAGACCTCTGAAGATGACAATTTATTAGATGGTGACATATGTATTGGTGAGTCTTCTCACAACATCATCTGAATATGCTTAAATAAGTTGTTATAAAAACAATTGAGCATCCACACATATTTACATTTCATCTTAACTAAATTGTAATACGCAGAATTGCTTGTTGACAGCCATATAAATTACATTAGTAGACAAATTCTGTTTCATTTTTTATTTAGACAAATATAGACATATCTTGCTTTACTGAGCTACTAAAGGAAAAAGGATTCCTTTTCTAAGAAATAATAGCACGTGAATAGTTATGACAGAATATCTGGGAAACTGGTAATGAATTATAGAATAAAGACTTTTAAAGGAAATTTAAATGGAGTGAATAAGGATTAATTTTCTGTGCTAGTTGCTTTTGCAGTTAGAAATTAAATCAGAAAAGATGATGGAACAGAGGGTAGAACTTGTCAGAGCAGATTTATTAGCAGTAGCAAATAGGGCGCCAACCTTTTTGTACACTTAAGGAACTAGATGTAGAACTCTGAGCTAATTACATTTAGAAAAATTCTTCTAAGATGGCAGTACAACATTTTAGAATTGGAAGGAAACAGCTTTTCCAAATTTTGTTACAATTAGTTTTAAATACTATATAACAATTCTTAAGAATTTTGACGCAGGTTCCTTGTTCTTGTAAACAGCTGGCTTTTAGTGATCTGAAAGTATTGTAAGGTTATTGAAATGAAATTAACGTTCTTGATCATGTAATAAACACTATTTTCAGAAAGCCAAGAGGAAAGAAACTTGTAACTTGTTTAAAAATCTCATATTAAAAATCTCATATCTCAATCTTAGGCTGCCTGAGATTTTAAGAAATAGGGTAATGTTGGAGCCAGGTCCTTAAGAGCTGATGACAAAATATTGAGGAAAAAATGGCTTGGGATTAAAATAAACAAGACCCACGTACCTATTGTAGACTGTTTCATATAGAAGATGAATAATAATAAGACATTTCAGTCTTGTGGAAGATAAAACAGCTCTTTATGCAATATAAATTTTAGTATGTTACCATGGAGAGTAGCAATGCGTAACACTTGCCAAATAAATTCTTATATACAAAATTTTCTACATGTACAAGACAATTATTTCAGTTTCACATACTTCAAGATTGGTAAGCATACATTGTTATTTATTTGCATGCCAACTGAATCACAAAGACACTGATAGAAAACAGAAAATCCATATAATAGCCATTTACTGTCATTATGTAATTAATTCAGTTCTTAACATATTGCTTCACCCTCTCAACTTTTATGTTTTAGAAAAGAAAGTGTCAGATGCGAAAGACCAGATCTACTTTCAAAAGGTTCTAATTAATTTATTTATTGTTAAAGTGTGTACACAAGAATCTTCTTGATTT
>JANHZU010010983.1:163204-174587 GCA_032468055.1 Acrochordus granulatus | reverse complement strand
AAATACAGAGCGCGCTTACTGATGACGCGCAAGGTTTGGCACGAAGTTTCCTCGTCTCGTGAGTCGCGGCTCATCTAACAGAATATTTTTTGATTAAATTTTTTGCTCGTCCTGCGAGTTCCTCGCCCTGTGAGTTACTCGTCTTGTGAGGCATCACTGTATATCCATTTACATATGCTCAAATTAAGTGCTATTACATATAAAGTCAGTTGTCTGGTCTGCTTCTGCAGTTGAGGTTAAGGATACTCTTAAGTGCCTTGGTAGATAATGAACTTGGCTGATTGGCCCTTTGGTGTTTCGGGATCTTATAAATAAAAGACATTACAAACAGACCTATATTGCTATGTGCACAATTGGACACAAATTGCCCTTCAGTTCAGTAAAATATTCCACAGAAGCAAAAAAAGAAAGCAATAAACAGTATCTGGATCTATAGCCCAAGAATCTATCGTGAGAAAAGGTCCCTGCAACAGATGGCAATTACAGGGAGGAGCACAAAGCTCACTTGGAATGGAAGCTGACAGCAATTTGCTCTTTAATCATTTGACTGTGAATGTTGTGAAAGAAGAAAAATCAGGGGCCGTGGCAATGAGACAAAGTGATCAGCAGGTTACTTTTCCATTCGAAAACCCGACCTTGAAAGAGCTGCACACATTTGCAACCCCCAAATTGTACAATTCTATTTTATGGGGATGGAAGAAGAAACAGATAAATTGAAGTTTCTTTGAAGTTTTCAGTGTGTTAAAATCTTATAAAAAGCATCTTCTTTCAATATGTCTATGTAGCTTTTTTTCAAAAAACCATTAACTTAATTCTGCCACTTTAATTACTCTTGAAATAATGACTTTTTTATATTTTAAGATATGTTCAGAAGATGATAGATAAACTCTTGTGAGACTGCACCTGGGAACATATCCTGTTCTAGTTACAAAAAAACCTGTATTTCTAAAGGGGAAAAAAGGCAAAAAAAAAGGAGGTGCGGTGGTGCAGCAGCTTAATGACACCATTTGCGTCGACCAGAAATGGCTGACGCTTGGCGGTTTGAGCTGCAGCATTGCAGGATGAGGTGAGCTCCTGTCACTCACCCACCCAGCAGTTCGAAAGCATGTAAAAATGCAAGTAGATGAATGGGTACCCCTTCCGGGGAAGTCGGCCGGCAGCAAGGGGAGCAGGAAGTCGGCACTTACCTGCCTGAGCTCAAGGGTGGAGCAGGAGCTGTGGAGGAAGCCCCAGATGTGAACACCACATTGTGAGCCGCCAAGAGTCCATTAAGAGATTGGCAGTATATAAATATGATGATTAAATAAATGAATAGTACTGCATTCTTTATTATTTAATTTGAAGCTCCCATAAAATGTATCTCCTGTATCAGAGACAATGCAATGAAACTGGCATTCAAAATCTGATATTAGGCCCACAAATAAAACTGTGCTGACTCCTGGCTTCAGAGCCAGACCTAGTGTTGTAAAAAGTTTGAGTAAATCCATTGAAATCTAACCATAGTCTTGAAGAGATCTTATTACAGATTGTATAAATCTAAGGTTAAACTGTTCATACCATATATATGGAAAGCATACACTGAAAAAGTGTACATCTAACACGAGATATGCCTCCAGCTCTATAGGACTATGTAGTAATACTTCAAAGTGCATAGCTATGGATCATTTTCCTCAAATAAATGAACAAATATAATGATTTTGACTCATTAACTGGGTTCTCATTATCTAGTTTTAGGACTTGGGTGGAAAACAGATCACATTGCAGATCATATTGATGCAGAAATATTTAAAATTCAAAATGGTTCAGAAATTTTTAAGCACCACTGTAATTCTACCACTTTTGAAGGCATGCTAAGCATCTGGAAGCCATGGCTAAGGGCTGGAGATGGCGAAGCTAAACTTTGGAATGGCATGTCAAAGAACAGCAGTGATATTATATACTTCATTTACGGTGTATGCTGTATGGGAATGGCCCCATATGTGTTAAAATATTTTATACATTCAAACTTATAATATTTCTTATAGGCCATCCTGACCTCCCACTGTTTTCTAAATCTTCTTAGTATTAATATCAGAAATTGAATTATTACATTTTTTAATTATCACAGACCAGAATAAAAATTAAAACATTAAAATAAAATAAAATAAAACAGAGCAAGTCATAAAAGTGCTTTACAATTAATGGTAAGATTAACAATGGATGGCCAAACTCTGCCTAATTTTACAGGCAGTACAGCAATCCTTACAGAGGGAGCAACTTATAGGACATGAGTTGTGGTTTCAATGACCCCTTGTCCACAGAGACACAGTCTTACCTTATCCAGGACTTTTTTTCTATCGGCTCTCCAGAACTGCTATGGGGAGACCATTACAATGTGCTAAAGTTAGAGACAGTTATATAAGTATCTTGCTGGTTTGTGGAAGGAGGCCTGACTATTCAAGGAAATGTTCTTGGATATAGCAGACAGGTCCTGTTGGATTTCCTGATCTTCAGGACATTTTTTAAATGCACTGAGTGCATGCTCATAGCCCACCAGTAGGATCTCCTCCTTGGAGAAGTTAAGACGTTTTTGTGAGATAGTCCTAACCCACAGTGAGAAGTTAAGATATTTTGTGAGATAGTCCCAACCCAAGACAATTTGCAATTATCCTCTATAAAAAGAGGGCTCAGACCTGTGGGATAGAACAGTAATTTCAGCCAGTGTGCTGTAATATAAGTCCATGTCCCTCTTTCGACCCTGGACAATCCTGCCTCCCTCCTTAGTCTTGCATATGGAATGCAGGGGTCTATCTGAAGTATGGCCCTAAAAAATTTGGACTGAACCCTTTCAAGGGGGTTAAAAGAGGAGTAAGGTCCTAGCTGGACCCAAAAAGTAATGCGCACCAGCCTTTGCTGAAAATAGTTTCAATGCTGCCAGTATATACTGTGTTTCACTAGTGAAATGGAAGAATTGGATTGCAGCCATAGATTTTTGAGTATTTTGTGTAGGTTAGTTTTGATGTGCACTGCATTTTGTGGATCTATGGAAAATCATGCCTAAATATTTGAAGGTTTTTACTTGTTCAATATTCTGGCTATTTATCTTCCAGATATACTGTTTAGGTCATTTTGCAAAAATCAAGATGTTGGTTTTGCTGTGGTTGTTTTCAAATGCTTCCTCAGAGCAATAGCTGGCTAAGGCATTCAGGGCTTTTTTGAGTCCAAGTAACATCTGTAACAGAAGTATTATATCATCTGCGTACAGCAAAGTGGCAATATGCTGGCTGCTAATTTTAGAGCGTCATGCTCTAATCAATTCATTTTGGGCACAATTTGGTTTATATATAAATTAAACAACAGAGGAGCTAAAATACATCCCTGCCTCACTCCTCTGTGAGTCAGAAAGTCATTGGTATGGTGGCCTTGCGTACTGCAGCAAAATTTGAATCTAGTGTTCTTATAAAGATTATGCATGAGCAATACTAACTTTCAATGGAAATATGCAGAAGCTTTATCCAAAGCTTTGCTCTGGGACTAAATTATTAGACACAGCTTGAATAATACATGATTAAGGTATCGGACTAAGATTTTGAGGACCCAGACTAAAGTACATCCTGAGCCACTGGATGAATTTGGACCAGTGGTTATTGGGGATGTATGTGTTGTATGATTGGAGGAGGGAATGCTGTGCACTTAAGCTCATAGTAAATATTTTATTTAGTAAACATAATAAATATTTTTATAAACACATATAAAATAGCAGTTAATTATCACAATTCTATAGTCCGCCAATACAGAAATAATGAAAACAATCTGGATTTAATTTGAATGCAGAAAATCTTTATATTCTATTCTAACTTTTTGAAAAAAAATAAAACAACTATTACCATCACACTTGGCATATTCTGGTGGGGAGTATAGTCACATTTAGAATGTGTCAATCTTATTTTTCAAGAATTGTTTAAAAATCGATTATGCTTTTCAAAAGAATTAAGATGAAACCTGGTACTCCTACTTGGGGTATTTGAGTGAAAGAAAAGAAAAGAGGAAAGAAGGAGAAAGCTATTTGGTACTGACGAATAAAAAGGTGAACTTTCTGATACACAGCACTAAGATGTTTGAGACCCAATTAAACCAAGCCTTATCATCAGCAAATAGCTGCAAAGATTCTATTAAAATATAATGGTAGAGAAAATTGAAAGGATCATAATAGTAATATAATTGCACTGAAGTCTAAAAACCTTCTGTTAGCAGCACCATGAAAATCAATCACTGGCTTGTGCATATGAGTTCATTCAAATGAACTTCATTTAAAATTCACTTTAGCGACAGTGCTGTAACCTGTTCTTAGGACTGCTGAATTCATTATACATACGTTATGGCATCTCCTCTGCCAATACTCAATTTATGAACTGCACAACAGACACTTTCTACAATCGCAAAGAACTAACCACCCTTTTTACTGTATTATTTGAATTAAGTTTTTTTTCTTTTAACTTTTATTTGGAAATCATCTACTGATTCAAATGTGTGCTTGCTTTGGATCTTCAATAAGATTATACCACTGAAGTATGGATATTACTTTAACAATTTGATAATTATTCTTCTGGTGAGATATAGTAACTATATGTGCAATTTAACTGATACTAGAAGTTTTCATGTTTACTAATTCTGTCACATTTGTGGAGAAGCCACAGCTTAGGACAGTGTTCCATCTTAGAGCCACCATAGATGTTGAATTACAAGTTTTAAAACCACTCACATGTTCATTAGCAGATTGTCAGGGAATAATGAAAATATGTTTTAGCATATCTGGAAGATCAGAAGTTGGCAAAATCTATTCTTAAAATACTTGGACAACTACAAGGTTGGGGAGCAATCTCATCTGAGCCCATGGAGACCCACTTCCTTCTAGAGTAGATAAGCCAATTATATACTGGTCCAGTTTAAATCATAGATAGCTAAATAAAAAATCAGGAATGTGCAAAAAATTTCATATTCTCTACGTCTAACTATTAAAATTATACGTTTTCGGTTTACTCTGAGAACTTCTGAGTGTAAAAAATTCTTAGTTATTCTCAGGATCACTTTTTAAATGTTCTGTCTTTTTTTTAATCCCCCCTTTATTCATTGGGCATGTGTGTGTGTGTGGAGGGGGGGTAGCCAGTATCTACATTATATAAAAGTTACATCCTATAGTAAATTTGGTTGAGCTTGCACTTTCAAACTAGCTACAACAGAGAAATATGCTAAATATTGGGCAAGATGGTTTCATTACAATTCTGCCTTATTTATTTTGGCCAGGTCATGCAATCAATCAAACTCACTGGAATAGGCAATTATGTTTTGAATGGTCAGCGGTAAAAGGAAATGAGGCCCCAAAAAACATGATGGCTAGACAGTATCAAAACTGACACCATAAAACCAGAGCATAAAACAACTGGAAAAAGTCATACAAGACTGGAAAATGTGGAAAGAGTTGGTCCATAGAATTTATTTATTCAATTTGTATGACTGCCCCTCTCAATCAATGAATGACTTTAGAACTGCTGAAAATCAGAACAATTGAACGGATATCATCATTACTTAGTTTGTTTATGTTGAGGCTGGAAGTATGCTGGTTTTATACTGAAGCTGAAAGTATGCTGGTTTAATCCTTGAATTTGTTCATTAAAAATAAATTTTTGGATTGCTCAAAGTATTGAAAAGTTCAGTCTATCCTTTCTGTTGGGTGATGGGGTTTCATTGACAGAATTTATTCTAAACAGGTTTTTTAGAGAATAATACACTGTGTTCCTTTATTTTCTATGGGGATTTATGTTTATATTTTATGTATCAAAATTATTCTATAAGGAGGAAGCAATAGTTGATAAATTTTATTGTCCAAATGATTTTAACCCAGATTATTATCCTCTGTCTACTTATTCTTTATAATTTATTTAAATATTTATAATTATTTAATATGTCATAATTAAATATAATACGTTATAATTAAATTGTTCTATTCACATTTTCTTTTATTCCCAATCTGTAATGTTTCTCAGTATTCTTGGGTTTTGCAGTGAAAATGAGTCAGCTTAGAACTGAAAAACCATAGAATCACACAAGAGATTAGCAGATCAAGCATTTAATATTAAGATAGGATATAATCACTCTAAACTGTCTCAGACACATTTCTTTAGAAAAGTAAGTATAGCCTATTGGCTCAAATAGAAATGGTTTGCTTGTTTTAAAGAAAGCTGATACCAATATCCATGAATACTGACTACACACCAATTTCCGCTGGTGTCTATTGGGAATTCAGGGTGGTATAATCCATATCTCAAGATCAGATTACTTTAGGATGTATTGGGAATAGCATTTTATTTATCTAAGAAAATGTATGTAATGTATTTGTATGTACATGTATGTAATAGAGGCTTGCAAATCAGCCTGATTCAGATTAGATTTCCAGATCCAAACAGTTCAATTGATTTGATTTAAATTGATGATTTTATTTCAAAAATCACCCCACCCAATTCAGACTGTTTAATAAATTTTTAAAAAATTTTAATGATGAAAAAAGTGCATTTGTATGTAGGAAAATCTCTGAATGAGGTCCAACTCCTGGGTCAATCTGATTTTATGCTTAGAATCAATGTGGAGTTTCAATTTAGAAAGTAACTCAGTTCAGAATTATCTTTGATATGACTCAATAAAAATATACCTTTGGGGGATGTATTACAGAGAGAAACACACATACACACTTAGTAAAGTATTTCATATGCTTAATAAACTAATTTGCATCAATTGTTAATCCCTGAAATTGCCACAAAGCCCTTTCTGTTACTAACAGCTTTCTGTTGGTATCTTCACTAAAGGAATTACTGTCTCAAAGAGCCATCATGCTAAGATCTCTTCTTTCTCTTCATGAACATATTGCTAAGGTAAGTAAGGAATGGTCAGCTATTCTTCTGAAAGATACCAAGTCTACCATCAAAGGTACTCAGGTTCTTTTCTTCACATATCATGAATTATAAACAACAGTAAGAACAATGACAAAGAATAATAAAAATTACTGGAAAAAACAGAAACACCTTAAACAAGATAAGTTACTTTCATGTAAATAATGATATATTTGCAAAGTCTCTGGAAAATATTTAAAGGACCTGGAATTTTTCAACTTAAGAGGCAATGCTACACTGAAGATAACTTTTTTCTATACATAGCAAGAGATAAATACTCAGGACTGGTTTGCTACAGATGAAGTGCACAGAATGATAGTATTGTTAAGGTGTTTATCTCTGTCAATACTGAGGTGATACTATAAGACATCAGCAGCTAAAAAGATGGAAGACAAGCTCAGGATTGGGTTTGCATTGTGACACCCAATTTCCCACCTTGTCATGCTGACAAACACACAAACCCCACAAATTCTGCTACATATCCAGGCCTTGCTGTAGTTTATGCACACCAAATCTGAGTTCAAAAATTCAGATAATGATTGAATGTCAGTAATAAATGGCAGAAAACTCATTTAGATTTTTGAAGTCCCAATCTGATATATATAATATACAACAAGGCCTTAGAAATACAGTTACAGGTAACATGATTTACAGATCACGACTGTTCAAGTAAGATTCAGCTCTCAGAGGGTTGGCATTGGGGATCATAGGAAGCCAGCAGCAACCATATGAATGTAAGGCATATAGCATTTTTCTAATTAGTACATTTTCTTTTGAGTGTTTGATGGAAACATAAATTACATATTAAGGCAACATCCAAGAATTCCAAGGATTAACCATCTGAGAAAAAGAAGAAAAAAGGACTTAAGCAGTTACTTAAAAAAAACACTTGAAGCCACTTCTCAAACTAATGGTCTCTAGTAATGGTTAAAACCTACCCATCTTTTTCTAGAGATAAATTTACATATGAATAATATGTTCTTATGCTGGGGAAACTTTCCAGAGATAAGCAACTCATCACACTATCACATAAACCAAATAAATCTCAGTTATGAAAAGATAATTTAGTGTTTCAGAATACAGCAAGAAACTAGATTAGTTCTTTAAATGATAATTTATTGCTTTTTGTACAAAAAATGCTTCCCAAGTAGAACAGAACAGATACTAAAACACAACTATACTTTTCGAATCAGCTAATTAAAATGGATTCAAAGGTTTTATCAGACTGTCATTACAGATTATTTCTTTTTGGATCCCATAGTCTCTGTGCCCAAAAAGAAATAAAATAATCCATCATTTCCAGAAATTTCCTGTGCATGTCATAGTGTATAGAGCATTTTATATAAATTAAGTCAATTTATAGAAGTATAAGAATATCCTATTTAAAAGTAAAACACAATCTCAATAAATTCAAAGGAGGAAACTAGTAATGCAAAGAAGCATGAAAATGTTTCAGCCCCATAAAATATGAATTTATTGCAATTAAAAGCATAATTAAAAATCCCACTTAAAATTCTTACATGGATGAAAATGCAGTAGGTTTTGAGTGTCTACTTAAATGCCTGATATGATGTATTCTGTTGAACACTTCAACTCTTTAAAAATTAAGCACAGGTTATTTATTCAAATGTAAGTAGGATTGTTTCCCTGTTTTAAAGTAATTTGACCTCCCAATATCTGTGAGTTATGTGCATGTGAGCATATACCAATTTCCTCAAACTCTTTCAAGTCAACTTCTCCAAAACTATTTTGGGGTTCAAAATTTATTGAGCTGAAACTCTAAGAGCTGTGTGAAAGGCACCAGAATAATGCAATTTCCTGTGGCATACTTTATTTTTTGATACAGTATGTCCAAACTATCTTTAAAGACTGCCTCATATTATAATAGATGTCATAAATGTACAGGTAACTCATAATTGTGGTCACGGTTGGATTTTATCTACCTTGAAAAAAATGGTAAGTGTCTTTAATGAACATCTGGACAAGGAGATGCTGTTAAAATTCTCATTCATTCAGAAATAGATGTCTGGAGGTTTTATAGCCTTGGCATCTGGACTTTTTTTTTTTTTTGTTACTTGAGAGGAGAACTTTCAGTACCAATCCAGAGGTACCTTCATCAGTCTGGGAAGGGGGGAGCCTGGACTAGGAGATATATCACATGATAAATTTAGTCTTTCAATGGTAATACACTACATGGTGGGTTGACATATAATCTAGTCATTTTCATTTTATCTAGGTTAATCTTCAGCTTGTTTACCTTTTTCCAACCAAACACCAATTTAAAAGTTCAACATTTGGGGCAGAAACAAGCTAAAAAGGGATGCATGGCTGAGTGCCATCTACATATTGACATTTCAATACAAACTTCCAGATTACCTTTCCTTGAAGTCTCCTACCATATTCGTCAGAGAATAACAGGGTGTTCAGGTTTTCTGATATATATGGAAGACATGAGCTAGTTTTTCAATTTTTGCTATTCTGTAGATTTGTACATAGACATGGAAGCAAGAAACTCAGTTTTTATATTAAGCACTGAGGAAGCTCACAGCCATCTTATCTGTTCCCACTTGGAAGTGGTATTTCTGACAAAAATTTTCCTATGTAGACAATCTAGGGAGAGGCCTGGGAATGTGCAGTTGGGATCAGCAGTCTCTCACTTCTAGCTAGCTGGACAATTTTGCTGGGAAATGCTGTCTTTTGTACTCTGTAAAGACAGTGGGCACTTGGGCCATGTAAGTTTTGGTTCTGAGAAGACCAGACACAGCTCTGTTTCTCTTTACAGTGGAGATCAAATCCTAGGAGACGATAGTTCTGTTTGTTCTGAGAACTGGATGTCCTCTAATGTGTATCTGTGCTGGGGAGATAGTAAAGTAAGAGCATGTCACGCTGCCGTGACTATGCACCCAGAAGGTAGAACGGAAATAAAAAAAGATTGTTGACTGATGAACATTTACTTGTGGGAAACTGATTTCAGTAAAGAGGAAGGAAAGAAAACCACAATCATACAGAGGTTCTCTGCTTTGTATGCCCGACTTTCGAGGCAGAGGATGCTTGACCTGAGTATTGATCTTCCATTTCTGACAGGATGATCAATCTCCTGGGAGACCTCTAGATGGCAGCAGCTCCTGGGAGATCAATAGTCCTATTAGAAGATGTATGCAGCATACAATAAAAATGAGGGTTTGCACACACAGAGACATGCACACAAACACACACACCTTGTGATCTCCTCAAATGGTATCTAGTTTTTCCTACTAGAAGAGAAAAGACAGCAAGGAATCCTCCAATTGCGGCCCTCAAAGTACCCAGATTAAATTGTGTGAGGGGAGCAACACTGCAAAGAGTAGCACAATTTATTTCAATGTGTTTTCTTTTTAGCACAAAGATGGGAGGAAAGCACGTTAATGTGGCTCTGAGGAAATACCCATAGCCACAACCAAGCAATTACAAGTCACAAGGTAGAATTGAATATGTATAATATCGATCTTACAACTGGCTCTCCTGGCATTCTGAGAAGAATGTTGGTAAAATCAATCATGAAATATTCTTTCTATAGGTTAAAAAAATATGTTGAATAAATAAGGATATCAATGGGTAAAGCAATTTTTACTAGTGTTACAACAAATTCTCTGAAAAAAATAATATACCTAAGATTTCCCTTCATTCTTTCAAATAAATTAACTTAACAGAACGTACAATATATCTCAGGTTTTAAAATGTTGACTGATTGCAAATAATCAAATAGTGGTTCATTTTGTGCTGTAATTAGAATAAAACTGCAGAAACAGCAATAACTTTGGAGTTTCAGCTACCTTTTTCAAGAACACCTTAAAACATACTAAAAAAATAAGAGGGAACATAAGGGTAGTTACAAAAAGTTGGTATGTGTATTTTGTTTTATTAGTTCATCCTTAGGAGTATGTCTATGAACTATCATTTGCACATCTTCACAAAAATCCATACTACTGCTTATAAAGATTTGCATGCACTGAACTCCCACATTTTCAAAGGATTATCTTAGGTTATGTTTTTAACAAAACATCCCAACTGGGAATTGTGCCTAGCAATATTGCGGTCCATAGGTCCCCCAAAATAACATGAGTGTTTCTCAGTTATAAAGCACTACATGCACTTGTAGCAAATTCCCCAAAGATGCTCTTATTTTAAATTCTGTAAGAAAGATGATAGGAATCTAAGAACATGCAGCATCCTGGATCACAATAAGGGTTGCAAAAAGGCTTGGTGCTTTAAGGAATGAAATTGTATCTACAAAACATAACCAGCTGAAGAACATTACTGAATAAAAGTCCTCCTTGGTACATCATCAGATTTATATACAGTGGGGCAAAAAAGTATTTAGTCAGCCACCAACTGTGCAAGTTTTCCCACTTAAAAAGATGAGAAAGGCCTGTAATTGTCATCATAGGTATACCTCAACTATGAGAGACAAAATGTGAAAA
>JANHZU010010983.1:143818-157984 GCA_032468055.1 Acrochordus granulatus | reverse complement strand
AACCTCAGCAAATAGTCAAGCCGCAACATGACCATAGAAGTGTATTTGGACAATGCTAGCTCTTCTTTTATGAAATGGAGGTGAGCCCCATCCTTTAGAGCCAGACACAACTGGCAGGGGAACCTTTACCTTTACTCTTTTAATGTATATTTGGATTTCTTTCTCTTTCTTTCTTTCTTTTTCTTTCTTTCTTTCTTTCTTCTTCTTCTTTATGATGGTATCCAGAGCTTTCAGGATTGGGCAGCATACTAATGGAGTAAGTAAGTAAATAAATATAACACTGAAGTTTTGAATAAGTAAAGTTATTTTAAATACTGTATTAAACCCAGAGATTATTTATTTCCTCACTAAGGCTAAGCAGCCCTAATATTACAGAGCTGGACTGTGAAAAGTATTTCAAAAGGAAGCAGGCATTTTCCTAAGGGAATCTTTGGAAGGCATGATTTGCCTGCTTGAATATCTCCTCTCTTGTCTGCACATACTTCCATCTGAAAATACAACATTTCTTTTGGGTCTATCAGCATCCGGGGGTTTATGCATGCACACACATCTGGAGAGAACAGGAACTGCTTTCAGTGCAGCTGCTGGAGCCATTCAGAGGTTGCATTTTGAAAGAATAAAGCTTTGCTCAGTCTAAAGATACTTTGCAAAACACCACTTTCAAATGCTTTGCGAAATGCTGTTGGGGAGTTAAACTCCCCTCAAAGGAGTTTGCTGTATCACAGCAGCAATACTTATTCTTGAGCAAACATGCATGATTGAATTATCTTGGAAATTACCATTAGGTCTTTCAAATAAAGTAATATCAAACCTTATTGTAGAAGAGCAACATTACATGTAAGAGTTATATTAATGAGTCACAGTCAGCTGAAAATGTTCACTTTTTAAAAAGAAAAATTGGAAAACCAGAAGTGACCACAGTGCTTCACTGCTGAAGCAAATCAGATGTGGGAACAGTCTTTAGGATACTGATATAATTCTAAATTCTGGCTAGACAGTACTGTATTTGCAAACCTCTTGAGATTTTGAAGACAGAGATTTCTAGAACACGATATTTAAATAACTAGACCTGCAGTGCACCTTTGAAGTGATTAATCCAAATAGTGATTATATGATAAAGGTAAAAAGTAAAGATTTCCCCTTTCAGGCATATCTGACTCTAGGGGGTAGTACGCATCTGTTTCATAGCCGAAGAGCCAGCATTGACCGAAGACAGTTCTGTAGTCATGTGGCTGGTGTGACTATACACCAAGGTGCACAGAACATTGTTACTTTCCCATCAATTTAGGAGGTACCTATTTATCTATTCCATTTTGCATGCTTTCAAACTGCTAGTTTGGCAGGACATGGGGTGAATAACAGGAGCTTACTCTGTTATGCAAACTCAGGCTGCCGACATTCTGCCTGACAAGCCCGGCATCTTAACCACTAGGCCACCACGCCCCTCATGTTAAAGGTAATTAAGTTGTATTTCAACTACTGCATAATTTAGGTTATCTTGGATGAATGCAGAAGTGGTTAATAAAGTGATTTTATATTTTACAACTTTATAAAGTGACTTAAAATAGATCTTGACAATCATTTATCATATATATTACAACTTTATTTTTTGCAGGATGATATACACTGCTGAATTACTCCACATGATACAAAGGATTATTGCAGATACAAAAGCTGGGATACCCTTCCAGAGGATCTCAGTTATTTTCTCTGTAACAGGTGTTAAAGATAATTGAGCTGTTGACCCTACAGTTACACAGATGAAGACAGTTTTATTAATGAACAAATACTCTGATGCTTCTAACTTCTCAGGTTGTGAGTGTTGTTCTGTCTTCTTTCAACTACCAAGTGAACAGAAATTTCAACTGTAAGAAACATGGTTTACAAATGGAAGCTTTTGTGATCTTATAGATTGCGTCTTGACTTCAGTTCTATATAACTGTTGACATCAAGGGACAAACTGAAAAGAAAAATCTCTGCTAGCTCTGTCTGCAATCCAATCAAACTGAAAAATTAAACCCACTGATCCCTGCAAATGGCCTACTGAAAAGTTTAACTTACATTGTAGTAAATATCCGAAGATCCCTAGTACAGCTTTGCTTACACAACAATATTCTATATGGGAAAGTAGTCAGAAGAAAGTATTTCCACCAGTCTCATCAAAAAGTCATTGCTTAAAATAAGTAAAATGAATTGTGTATTAACCTGAAACATTTTGGAACAAAATGATGGGACTTATGCAACAAAAATGGAACAATTGCTATAACTGCACCCAAGACATGTGGGGAAAAATGGGAAATAATTAAAGAACTGTCGGTCAGTAAGCTTAAGGGTGTTATTCTTTGGAGCTGTGTGGTAGCCAATGGCACAGGAAGTATTGGGGTGTGGAAAAAATAATGGAATACACAAGTATGTGAACATAATTTAGAAACTAAAGTCCCAAAATCAGTGAAAAATTGAAAGGGAAAAGGTATTTCACTAAATTAATGTATATACCAGTTTACTGTTCTTAATACATTCCAATCCTGTGGGGAATCTGTTTTGCCCCTATCTCAACATGGAAGATAAATGCCACTGTGGCAGTGGAGACTGGGTGCCCAATTACAGGCCGGTATTTGATCCTTCTTCCTTAGATTTTTCTTGTCACTAAAATTTGGAAGCAACTTTAAAAGAAACACTTGGGCTTCCTAAGATCCTTACGATGGGAGGTGCATGAAACCCACAACCAGTGATCCTATACTTTTCTACAAAAACCACACACACACACAGAGTGTTTAGCAACTAGCTACAGAAGCTGTCCTTTTTTAAAAAAAATTACCACGACAAATAAGCTTTTAAGGGTCTGAATTCTAATACTTCTAAATTTAAAATGTCAGCAACTAACCACTGCCTTTAGATTTAAGAGATCAAAAACTGGGAACATGAGTAATTTCAAATAAACAAGCTAAAAATACAATAGTTTTATAATTAATATTGCTTATTATTTTTCTCATTCTTCTTATTCTAAATTTTATTGGAAAAGAATCAGTTCTATACATTTTATGAAAACATTGCCATTATTATTTTCACATTTTTCTATGATTTAATTCATTACTAAATTTAAATTCTAAATTCTAAACAAACAAGATTCACATACATTTGGAGTCATCACCTGACTGACGACAATCTTTCATTGAATTTATTAAATATATCTTAGAAAGTCATTTGTATGCTTTATGTAACAAAGATGTATGAAGATTCATTGATGTTTGTAAGAATTATCTTTAATAGTAAATAAATTAATATTCTCCAGTATCAAGGAGGAGACAATTTCCCCATTTCTGGAAATCATACAGTATACCTTAAGCTGATTATTTTTGTTTCAAATTTTGACTTTATACTATCAGAAAAAAAATCTGTTTCAACTCCTAAAGACAAAAAAGGTCATGCCTAACCTGAAGAGGGCATGGTGGCTGAGTGGTTAAGATACTGGGTTTGTCAGCTGGCAGATCAGCCTCTCAGCAGTTTGAGACTCAAGCGGCACCATGTAACAGGGTGAGCTCCCATTACTTGCCCCAGTTCCTGCCAACCTAGCAGTTCAAAAGCATGTAAAAATGCAAGTGATAAATAGGTCCACCTCTAGTATAAAAGGTAACAGTGTTCAATGTACTTTGCATATAGTCATTCTGACCATGGAAGCGTCTTTGGACAAACGCTGGCTCCCTCAGCTGTGAATCAGAGATGAGCACAACCCCCCAGAGTTAGACATGACTGGCAGAGGAAACCTTTACTTTTACCTAACCTGAAGAGGTAACAAATTGCCTATTAGGAATACAGTACAAATATTGGGAGTGTCAGTAATCTCACATTTTAAACAAGAACCCCTCTCCAGTGATATGTAGCCTACAGCTATTCTTCTTCTGCTATCTCTCTGTAGATATTTGATATATAAGGCATTTGTGTGCGCCTTTTTCCATTCTCCCAAATTTCATCAAATCTAGATACTCCAGGGATGTTGAAATGTTATGTGTTGTGATAACCGAACATTTTTTCTTACTCAATTCACAGCATAAATGTGAGAGAAACGCATCAGTCTCTCAGTCCACAAATGGCATCAGGCTCATCTTTTATTTTAGAGATGTGCTGGGTTTCACATCCAAAGGAGAAACGGTTCTTTAAAGGAATGGGGGGATGCTATCCATTGGAGCCTCTTTTCTCTTCAGATGAAAATTAAAACACATTCCCAGTCTGTTTTGTCTTTTTACAGTATAAATTTACTTATAGGAAGATGTTAGAATATTTTAAAATAAATATTTTCCAAGCATGTGACGCTCACTTTCAATATGAACCTAATTGAAAAAAAAATCAACAGAACTTTTTATTACAAAACTGGAAAAAGTGTTTCTCTGATGTTACCAATACAATGATGTCATAAAAATATTTGAAATGCAAGGATATTTGAGAGGAATGTCTTGGATCAATCTGGCACTGTAAACTTTCCTTTGATATCACATATGTTTTTCCAAATCAACATTTTAAAATAATAGATTGATGGCACTATGTTCCATTTCTATAGAGTCTGTGGAACCTGGCCAGTTCTGAAAACAGATGGTTGTAAAACAGTCAATAGTTCTCGCAAGAATCAAACTCCCTAAAGACTATAAACATAGGACAATTTTTCTCCTTAATATTTTTTGCCTGTGAAACATCGTCTTTCTTTACTCACCTGACCCAAGTGTAAAGTCTTAACATTTTTTAAAAAATGTTTTAATTTTTCAGGATGTCCCAGTAGAAGCTTCTGTTGAGAAACACATAATTCTGGTCTTGGAATCAGTATCTAAGAATGTGAGTTCAGTGTTGCTCACTAACTTCTGTCAGTTCCAATGTTTTGAAATATAATTACACCAGAGAAACCATCTTCTGTTCCTCTTAGTATAAAGTATAACCATGTTGGATTTCAGATTAAGGAAACAGGACAGGTTGCATGAAGCTTGGAGGTTGTTACATGAAATGTATGTAATATTAAACCTGTATTTTTAAAAATATTCTGAACATTCTGAAAGTTCAGCCTTACAAAGATTTAAGCGCTTCTTCCACTGGATTTTATTCAACAATCCTAAACATGAATAGAGTTTTCTCTGAGAAATATTAAGAATGTATAAACAGGCCTTCTTTGGTTTAGCATGCATGCAACATCGCCACAATTCCTTAGCAGATCCATAACATAAAAAGCATGCATTTTCTTTCTTGCTGTTCATGTAAAATGTCTGGAGAAAATGCAATCTGAAAAAAGTTACTACCTACAAACTATAGATAAATAGAGCAAGCTATTCTATTTGTTAAATGGAAATATATGATTTACTGTGAAATTTATTGTATGTAAATTGGAATGCCATTTAGAGAAAATAAAGAGGATCCTTCCAGAACACAACTAGAAAAACATAAAACACAGTAGCAATAAATCATCTTAAAATAACCTATCAATCTACTCATAAATTAAAATAATTAGATACATTTGTGTATATCTATACATGTATTTATTGTTTTTGTAAGCATATTTCCTCCAAGATCATACACCAGCATATTAGTACTTCTATTCTGCCCCAATGTAATCCCATAGGTTTAGAGCTGTCCCTCTAGAAATTTGCACTTGAGTCCCTCTATGCTAGCATTTTATCTTTTAAAATTGAAAGAAAACTAATGTATTTGAAAACACAAAATAATAGACAACATCTACAAAAAACTAATTCATTAACCAAAATGAATTACATTATTATTATTAAATGAATTAATTATTTTAGGTCAAAACAAGATATAATGTTTACCATATATTTTAGTACATTCTGAGATAGGTATTTCAAGGAATCCTCAAAAGAAGAGCTCCTTGTGAAATGCTATCCAAGTGTAAAGTACGGTCAATGGCAAGACACAACTGTATAGGCCAGTTCTTTGAAAGAGATAAAGTATTTCAGAATGCATAGGAGCATCTTTTGGCTTTTTAAAGCAGCTGTCTTTTTCCAGGTTCTTATGGCTGCCCAGGAAGCTGGTATTGGTGCATAGATGGAAAAAGAAATTCATTTTACTTCTATTCCTTCCCAAAGAAAATAATTAAAACTGTTTGAACAATCCAGGCTGCAGATTCAAATGATTATCATTTCAATCTGCAAAAACTAAAAATTAATATTGTATGATCTCAGGGTCCAATCATATGCTAGTATTGTCTTTTCAATAAATAAATAAATAAATAAATAAATAAATAAAGGGATCAGTGATTCCTGCATTATTCCAAAGAGGAATTTGCTTTTTTTGCCCATATTTTATTTTTTACTGTTAAAACATGAAATCGAAATAGCTGTTGCTTTATATCAGTTATTTCTATATATGGATTGCAACATTTGCCTTTGTGAAACTTTGAAAATAAAATTGAGCTGCTTTGTCAAAAATGCAAAGAAGAGATTATAATAGAGTGTACCCAGCACCTTTAATATTGATTATATATATATAAACAATATTAAATAACTTTACCTATACCTACACACACACACATAGAGAGAGTATAATCTATTTAAAGCAAATGGATTAACATACATATTGCAAAAAATGATAATCACCTTAAAATGGGGGTAATTATATTTTCATATTCATAGAGTGATGTTGATGGGGAGAAGTGACCTGCAGGGAAGGCCATTAAGCTCTACATACAAGGAAAAATTCACAAATTCACAAAGAGAAGGAATAAAGGATTCATATGTGTACATTTTTTCATGATTGTTACAAATCATAACCTTGTGCAGTTCTCAGTCATTTCAATGGGGCTTTTGGAACTTCTAATAATGCTTTCAGTAGCAATATGCCAAGTCATGTTCTGCTCTTAAATACCTCACCACTGCTTCCTAGTTGTGAAATAACCTGAGGGACTAATAGGTTTTAAGCATTTCCATGGTTCTTGACCCTTCTCTAACTGCAGGGAATAAGCTGCAAGTGGGAATTTGCTGCCCGATGTTCATTTGGTTTGCACATGCTACTCGCTATGATGAGTCTTCCCTATGCCTTATTTTCTTTTCAGGTTAAATAAATTGCTTTAAAAGTAACCAAATTCATTACACAGTACTTTAGGATGAGAGTATTCATGTTAAGTGATGAACACTCAGGATTTTCTCTTTAATTTTTAGAAATAACAATAGCAACTGTGTCTGCATCTATATGACCTTCTGTTGTTGTTTTTTTCAGCAAATTGCTGGGAAATTTGATCATTGCTACTTGCAGAGAGAAGTGGTTCTACTCCCTTGCTACCGTTCCTTTCCTGAAATTTGAATCAATGGCTTTTGAGAAGAGATGGAGTTTCAGCAAGCCTAAAGAAATGCAAATATTGGCAAATTTCCAATTCTAATTATTTACTTTCAATTTTCACTTAGCAATTACCACTCAAATAAATTAATGGCATTCTGTCTACTGCCATTCTGTTCACTTGTATGTACACTAGTCAGCATTCATTAGGTACAGTCTGCCAGCAAATGGAATTGGTTGCCACGTAATATGTCAAGTTCCCTTTCATTAGAAATCTTCAGTCTGGATTGTTCTCGGTCAAGAAATCGCTAGTAAATCATGTCCTGAGCAGGAATTGAATTAAATCTCCTTTATGATCTCTTAAAAGTTTGTAATTCTGATAGTAACACTGGGAATATTCATATTCCTTCTTAACTTCATATGATTTCCTGCATTCACAACTTCAAACAGATCCAAAGAGCAATTACAGTAGTGTAGCTATGCAGCTTAAGCTACCTATATTTGTTTTAGTCAAGAAAGTACAATTTATTAACTGATATCCTGGGCCTGTTCAGTCCTTTTCTAAAGTTGTAAGCAGTTCCTATGGCAAGTAAGCAGAAACAGAATTTCAGATAAAGGCTTTTACATAATCAAAGCTTCAGAATGGATCTAACAAATAAAAAGTCCTTCAAGTAACAATGGGTCAAATAAAAATTCTCACACTTTTATCTTAAACCTGTAAGAGATGTGTCATTTTTAGAGCCTGCTTTCCCATTTAAGATTTCATCTAGACCATTATCCTTTATTTTACTCAGAAAAGATTTTAGAGAAACTACTGGAATATGCACCAAATAATTATAGGCCCAGGATCAGTTAACCATTTACTATAACTTATCCTTTCTTCTCAGCCTTGGCCAACTCATGTCATTAGAAGAGAAATAAGGTTAGCATTTTATATTCTAATCCCTATCATATCCAACCCAGTTAACCATTTACTATACAGCCTCAGCCAACTCATATCATCAGAAGAAAAATAAGGTTAGCATTTTACATTCTAATCCCTATCATATCCAACCCAGTTAAAATGGAACCATAAGGGATTTTTTTTTTTGTTCAGCAAGCTTGAATTCACATTTTTGGAAATCTTTTAGTTCTCATACCAGTGCTTTTCAATTCACTAGAATGAAAATCGCTCCTAGCTATTGTGCTTCCTATTTTGCTAACAGGAGGGAAAGGCAAGACATTTATGGCAAATTATATTAGCCATACTACTTGACCCAAAGCCAAAACAAAGTGTTGTTCAATCAGGTCTTCTTAACTGGGTGTTGCATTTCTCCAAAAATTTTCTCAGAGGTTAAGGTCAGTTGGCAAGCTGAGAGCTATGCATGCTAAAAAAGGAATTCATTTTTTAGGATAATCTAGAATATAAATCAGTAGTGTGTTTAAGAGATTGTCATGGCATTGATTTTTACAGTCTCTCTGACCTTAGCTTTTTATTTGTAACCATCAGAAACATATTTCAATCCTGTCTAGTCACCCAGGTTCCAGAAAGTTAATACCAAGTATTGGGCTCAACAGAATTACATTACTGATGTTTTTAGCTGAAAGTGTCTTGTTAATACCATTCAATTTTGTTTTGAAAAGTTCAGTAGATGTATTTTCTGGAGGACATGTCTACACTGAGAGGTACAATTATTCCGAATACAAACATCTAGCTATGTTTTAAATGATACACACCATCCAATTAAATACATTTGTGCAAATGAACACTTTTTCTGACTGAACTATCTCCAAACTAAGATCATGGCCTCGTACTGAATTTCATACTCTTCATAAACATGTATGTCAACAATTCTTGAAGAACTTGCTATTTACACTGAAAATTGCATAGCGACTAGATTGTGTTATTACTAATGCAATATATGACTTAGGCCTCGAGTGTTGATGCTGCATAAACATTCAAACTGCAGCATCTACAGAAGTTATCTCAAGCCTTAGTTTTGCTGTTCACAGAGGTATGTATTTGATATGTTCTGCATTTAACCTGAAGTTTGTCATGTAATTGTTACATTAATTATTGTGTTAAGTTTCTTGTTGTTTTGCTGAATCTCAGCACCTTGTATCTGTAACAATTATATACAAAAGCTGACCTTGCTAAACGATTCAAAATAAAAAAGATCTCATCCTGATCTTTTTTCTTGGTAAAGTCAAGTGTGATTTGGACTTAAACATTGAATATAAATGACCTTTGTGAATAGAAATGTGTAATTAGAACTTTTCTTCTGCCATAAAGACAGGGAAGACAATGAAAATATTTAACTGAAGTTTGCCATTCCATAATCAAGAAATGTACATGAATAAAGAACACAAATAAACTGAGGGACCCCAAGTCTTTAATCTAAGCCACTGGTTTCAACAGTTTCCTAGAGCCAGTGCCTTTTAGATGAAATGGCCATTAAGGAGTTCATACCACGCACATCATATAGCTGTTATAGAGTAGAATATGTACTGAGAAGGAAGAGAAGTTTTCCATGAGTGAACTGGAAAACACTATTTCCTAGCATCCCCAAAACCTGTTCTAGCAGTGTTACAATTCCCAAGTACAAATCAGGGAAGGAGACAAAAAGAAAATAATAACTCCAAACAATCAGAAGTTGCTGTTATAATGATGCAGATTTTAAGATCAATTCTCCTATTTGCAAAATCACACTAAATGGATGATTGATTTGATTGTTTTGTGTCCAAAGATCTTAATTATTAAAATGAAGCTAGTGAAGCTGTTTGGACATGATATGGATATTTTGAATTTATTATGACAATTGCAGTAGTGATTTAAAAAGAAAAAGGCCATTTTCTTCTGAAAACATAAGTGAATTATTGCATATTTTAATTCATTTTTTTTATCCTGAACATGTAATTCCAGTTTTCCTTATTCCTGCACATTCCAATTGATACTCTTGTATTTTGTCTATCTTGTTCTTTAAAATCATCATATAAACAATACCCTATATCCTAGTGGATGGGTACAGTTGTACCCCTGTATAAAACAAAAAATTAAATTCATCCCTTTGAATGCTTATACACACAAAAAGGGGATTATGATGTAAACAAGATCTGACAAGTGAGATATTTAATTATCTCAAGTGCTGATGCAACTATAATCCTTTGTAACCTTCATCTGAAAGTGTCATCAGTCTCACTGCACTTCAGTAACATAAAATGGACTGTAATGGTATACATATTTTTGATTTTAGTTATTTTTACTTCAAAAAAAAACTTTAGTAAAGACAAAACACCACCACAAAATAATTTTAACTGACCTATTAAGGAGAATGGCAAGATTGAAATGCGGGCAATATCTCTGGGATACACAAAATGCAAAGTTTGCACCGTTTGCATAGAAAGCCCTAGATTTCTGGGGTAAGTGCTTCTGTCTAAACGCTGAACTGCAGTTTTCCTAAGTTGCACAACTCTCTATCTTGCAGATACCCTATTATTCATGGATAAATGTCTTGGAAAACACAAAGTAGTGCTGCAGAAACAAAGGCAAAAAAGAAAGCAACACACAGAAAAGGAACACAATTCAGTTATATGACCTCTACTGCTAGAAAAAGTACACACTTCTGGAGAATGAAAGGACGGGTGGCAGTAACATGACAGAAGGCTAAGTGACGCTTTCCATGGCATCTTATGATAGGGTTTGGAATGAATAGCAAAGAGGCTTCTAAAGAGAACACACAGGGATTTACTCATACCCTGTTACGAAGACTGGTCCTTAATAACAAAGCCAACTCATTCTGAAAGAGACTCACTGACTTTACATATGCCTATCTCTACTTCAGCCTCTCTGATGAGACAATACCTCATTTGTGAGTGTTGTGGATCCATTTGATCTGTGTGACCTTAGTTGTATTCAGTTTTTTTGGCACTCTATCTTTCCTAAATGTTCTTCTATTGTTCAATGCTACCTCTTTTGTCCTTACAGGTGATATTTGTTCCTTGTGATTTAACTTATGTCTGTTCTGAGCTTTTTTAAATTTAGATTTAGGATGCTGCAAAAGTTCTGCTTTGCTTTATTTGTTGTGACTGTCCACAGTTCTAATGATTATGTAAGGTAGGTAGACAGTACTTGTGATCAATGTCACATTATAATTCTATAATATATGAATCCATTATTTTTTAAAAAAATATCCTATGCTTTTTAAAAAGATTTTCTGAAATATATTTTTATGAGATTTTATGTTTTTGTTCCACTTCAACAAAAAGCAGAATATAAATGTCTTACCCAAATTTGCCTCATTCAAAAATATGACCTGACACAGACTGTTCAAAAAGTGAGTACGGATACAAATGCACACTCATCCACACACACAAATACATTTAGAATATTCAGAGCTAAAAATAGGTAGATGCTGTATGAAAGATATTCTTGAGACATAATAAAAATGACACTGACACTTTGCATTAAAAAAGGAAAGGTTTATATTTAGTCTATTTGGGTGATGGTTGGGTTTGAACTTGGTATGAAGCTGAAGGAAAGAAAAAGATAACAGCAAAGAGAGAAGACTGAAATTCACTCTTCGGTTCATTAAAATTTTATGCATTCTTTATCCTCAAAAAGGATAAAGAATACTCAATATCAATACTCAATACTCAAAAATACATTTTAATCAGGGTCTCTCTTCTAATTTCTCAAAGCCAAAATACAGTTTCTTAACCTTTAAGGTAAATAAACATTAAAGAAAAAAACCTCTGTTTTTGAAAGAACAGGCATCCCAAATAACAGATTTTTTTAAATCTCAGTTCCATTAGTAGACCCAAGCAGGATATATCTAGAGCACCTCTTGGGATTTATTCATAAAGTTAAGCTTGAAATATTAAATGTCGGCAGGATGGTTCCCTGGTACTTTGCCATTTTGGAGTCTGGATATAATGGTATGGAAAAATTATTGTTGCTGTATCATTGCACTGTCTGGTTAAGAAAAGTTGGTAACAGCATTACGTATATCCTCTAACCTCTACATCTAACATTTAGATGTTAAATGTTAATTCAAAACACTATGTTCACCGTTTATAAAGATTGGGAGGATATTATGGTCTGCATTATAATCCAATTTCCCTTAATTATTTTCACTAAGCAAACAATAGGTAACCTGAACATTAGCATTATCTAACAGCTTCATAATCCTATCTACATTAGCTTTGAATAATACTTTCATCTTTGTTTATACACTTGCCCAAGTCAAAATGATTTTGAGAGGTTTATACTTTAAAAAAAATAGTGTAGAAGGTATTACTGTACAGTACCAAAAAAAGAAACAGATCATAAGCAACCAAAAAAAACCCTCCCTAGAACAAACACAACATCCTACAGAGGCTGAACCATCGCTCTGAGCCCCAAGGTCCAGATTTTCAGAGACTTTCTCAACATCATCATGTAACTTTCTCAACATCATCATGTGAACATTATATGGATCTCTGGGAAGGATTATGTTCCAAAGAGCAGGCACCGTAACAGAGAAAACATTTCTGTTCCTCTGTCATCAAGGTCCTGATTGATGGCACTATTTATGCAAAGGTGCATAAACCACATCACCTCTGCCCAATATCACTGGATAGGCTATTAGAATAGCCTAGATAGAAACTATTGAATAGAATAGCCTAGATAGAAACTATTGAAGTAGATAGTGACTTAAACTGGGTTCTGTGCCATGATATTTTATAGGTGGCAATCAGCATCTTGAATTGTACCCAAAAAGCCAAGATGTAACCAGTGCAGCTCAAAAAAGTAGTGACTCTCTTGGGCATTACCTGTACCATGCATTTTGGACCAGCTGTAACTTCTGAATGTTCTTCAAGCATGATCCCACTGTGGTAGTACATTTTTTAAGTGATTAAGGCAAAAGTTGATTGTGTAAAATACCCCATGATCCAGGAATGTGTACAACTGACACACTAGATTAGTGTGTGTGAAACTTCTTGGCTATAGTTGTCCATGTATTTTTAAGTAGGAGTCATGAGTACAAAACTACTTCTGAAGTGTGCATGGGTTTCTAATGGAGGAGCACTACCCCATTCCAAATTAAAGATGGAAAGTCCCCAGAGGTAGGGGCTCAAATATCCAGAGCCACTTACTTAATGGGTAATGGGAATCAAAGGATACATATTGATCTGTAAGTGTAGGCTTCCTATAAACTTCAATACTGAGTCTTCTGTCTCCTTTGAGATGTATGGCAGTCCAGAAAAGCCAAACAATTATCTTTAACATTTTCACATGTAAACTGGATGTGATGTCAATGGCATTTGATTGCTTCCAATTCATGTGTTTTGATTTTGACTCAGGTATCATCCACAAATCTAAACCAGTGATTAGGAGGGAATCCTGTGAAGGAGTTTAATTCAAATAATTCCATGTAAGTATTAGCCACAATAGGGAACCTGGGTGACTCTATTGCACAGCCATGTTTCTGTCTATGTCACTGAATTTAAAATGTTAGTCAAGCAAAGGTCCAAAAGAGTACAGATGTGATCAAGGTTAAATTTAATCCTTGTGCTAATGAGCTATCTTGTAGAAGTCTTCCTCACCATATTGACTACCTCATGTAGGAATGCATGTAAAGAATGAAGTTATATCATAAGAAACTATTGTTTCATAAGAATCCAACTTAATATTTTGAACTTGGCTGATAAAATCTTATGAATTATTAATGTGGTTGGAGGACTTGCCAATTAAAGATGCCAATAAAGTGGCTAAATGTTTAGTAATGTTGTAAATAACATTGCTGTATTTTTAGTGTATTGATTTTTATTGTTAATCTATAGTGAGTTGACCCCCCAGTGAGGTACCACCTTGCTGTGGTTGGGGGCTTGTGTGCTCTGAAGAAGATGAGAGCTCTGCCAGAGGTTCAACCATACTGGACA
>JANHZU010010983.1:105205-117821 GCA_032468055.1 Acrochordus granulatus | reverse complement strand
TTAAATAAATTTTTCTGTCTTCATGCCAAACTCTCTAGTTTGATTTTAAGTTGGAAGCTGGGTTGTTTCTAACAGCAGCTATGGATGCATTGTTGGAAAATCTGAAAAACCAGGTTAGAGATAGATAATTATGGAGAAAATCTAACTATGTGGTTGCTATCAGTTGAAAAGAGTTTTTGATAGCACATAATCTATCACTACATTTCTGGAAAAAGACTTATGTCATGACATATTTCGGATGAATTGGATTTCAAAGGTCATATTGGCTTTATCAGTGCTGAAGCTAGAGAAATCTAGATGGCAAGAGTTTAGGCAAGACTGGCTTGTCATTTCCTGAGGCATGAGAATGGTTCTTGACAATTCAATGGGACTTGCTTCTGAGAAGGTATGTGCTTCCTCTTAATAAGGAATTTCAGAGAAGTATACATATATTCTGAGATTTCTTAGCATTTAAAGGAAGAAGATTCTTTACCAATTCAAACATGGATACCAGTTCTTTTGTGCTTCTCAGGTCTTAAAACAGATTCATTCTAAAAATAGGCAATTATTTCTTTTATTTCTAGCAACAGTGCTTAAAATATTGAAAATATTAATCCCCCATGAAATTGTATTATTTTAAACAAAGAACAGCTTTGTAGAAAACCAGAAAATAAATCAAAATTTGGCATGAAGGTGAACAGCCATGGATGTATATAAAAATCTCTAAGTCCTAAACATTCCAATAACTCTGTGGCTTTTTCGTCCTTGGGAATTCAGAAAGCTGAAATTCTGGCAGTGCAAGGAACAAGAAATAAATGATATGTTCTTCCTCTTTTAATACCCCAATGTCCTTCATCCTTGGCGTTAGCTCTGCCACTTGCTAGAGTCCTTTGTTAAAGAAGCTACAATTTGATTAATGTAAACTGAACAGACCCAGTATGTTTCCTTTCTAAGCACAAGTATTTTTGTTTGTGGAAAAAAAGCAAAATGTTTTCTCTGGTGAGTTTTAGTTAATTACTGAATTAACTGAATTACGGAAACCATCAATTCTGGTAACTAACATTTAAAAACAAATTGCTTATTATCATAACACTATGGTGGTTATAGTCTTGCAAAAGAGCTTGATCTCTGGACAGAATGAACAGTACAAAATCCCTAAATAATATTGTAGAACAGCATTTTCCAACCTGATGCCCTTCAGATGTGCGTGCTGGCTGAGAAACTTAAGGATTTATAGAGTACCAGAATGGAGGAGACAGAATATAAAATGGCAGAATCATAGAAGGGAAAAGAGTGCGTAGTTCAAATCTAAACCTTCTATGATAACCTCTGGCATGAAAATAGTAAAGTATAAGAAATCCTGAAATTCCCACTGTCTATCATAAAGCAACACTGCAAGGAAAACTTAGCAGTAGAAAGCCCACAGTAGCACAGCATAAGCATATGTATATCCATCAAGTCAAAGGTGAATGCTGTTCCCATGTACATGAATATATTCTGTGATGCTTTCAGACACAGTAGGAAAACCTGAACAGCCTTAGGCCTTAAGGAAGCAAAGCAATTAGATGGAATAGAAAAGTTTATCTCTTGCCGGTTCCATAATCCAACAGTGATCAATTTTCTAAAGCTTTTCTATTCATTTCAAGGGCATGTGGCATTTAAAAAGCAACTTTTCTTTCTCTCTGTAGCACATTAATATTTCATTATTATGTTATTTTATACCTCCACTTTTTCTTTAGGATTCTAGGCATCAACAAGGAAGCTGTCTCCTCACTATATCCACACCATAACCCTGGGCGCTAGAACAAGCTGAAAGGCAGTAACTGGCCTAAGCATCTCAAGATCAAGGTGACTTTTACAAGATAAATACTTCAATGGTTTCCAGTGTATTGTACAACTTCCCATAGTCTCATTTTATCAGGTTGTGTTTTCTTCTTAACTAGACAATAATACAAAATGACAGAACAGTAAGAAAGAATTGCTTGATTATTTAATTGGTTTATATTGCTACCCATCTTGCAAATGCAAATCTGGGTGTCTAACAACATTTTAAAACTGTGCAACCAACCACATAAACACAGTAACTAAACACATAAACAAATTTACCATAGCAACCAAAGAAACCATCAACCAAATCACCTGGCCTCAACTAACTTTGGAATCCCCTTGCCTGGGAAAATAGCCAAGCGTTAACACCTTTCCAAAAGGCCAACAGGGTTGAGTCTGACCTAATATAATATGTTATGGTGTTTCAAAGATAGGCAGTGTAACAGCAGAGCACACTTCCTGGATTCCACAAATGACATTCTCTAATTGATGGGGCCCAGACTATGTCTTTTCTGCCAGATCTGATGGGATAGAGACAATTTGAGAAATAATCTGATTCTGTGCTACAAAAAGCTACAGAGAGGAAAACCAGCACATCTAGAACCAGTGCAGCTTGCAAAGCAAAGTTGCAATATGGCAATATCTAGATGTACCTTAATTGCTTGCACCACCACAACACACACCAATTACAGCTTCTGATGTTCTTCAAGGGCAGTCCATGTAGCACATTGCAGTAGGACAAACAGGACTCGTCCAAAGCATGAGTGACTATTTTGTTGTTGTTCAGTCGTGCAATTGTGTCTGAATCTTTGCGACCCCGTTGACTGCATTACGCCAGGCCTCCCTGTCCTGCATTGTCTCCCGGAGTTTGCCCATGCCCGCACCTATCACACTGACAATGCTATCTAACCATCACATCCTCTGCTGTCCCCTTCTCCTTTTGCCTTCAATCTTTCCCAGAATCATGGTCTTTTGCAGTGAATCCTCTCTTCACATTATGTGGCCAAAGTACTTGAGCTTCAGCTTCAATATCTGTCCTTCAATGAGCAATCAGGATTGATTTCCTGTAGGATTGACTGGTTTGATTTCCTTGCCATCCAAGGGACCCTCAAGAGTTTTCTCCAGCACTACAATTCGAAGGCATCAATTCTTCATGTCTATGTGCAACGCTTAATAAGAAACAATACTTAGAACAATGGGTGGAAGCTCATCAGAGAGATATTTAACTTGAAATAAGGAGGAATTTTCTGACAATGACAACAATGGAACAAGCATGCCTCCTGGAGTTGTGGATGCTCCATTGCTGGAGGTTTTCAAGAAAATTTTGGACAACCATTTGTCTGAGATAATATAAGGACTCCTGCCTTGGGCAAGGAGTTGAACTAAAAGAGCTCCAAGGCCCCTTCCAGCCTTATGATTCTATAATTCTAATAGTGGTAGAAAAAAGGAAAACTGGAATTATTGTGCACCAGGCAAGTTGTCCTCCATATTTATTTTGAGATAATACTCAACATAAAGCTGCCAATATTAGTGGATCAAGTTTTTCCACTGTTACTTTAAGAATACTTTTGAATGGAGGTTGCTTGTGATTTCATGTACAAGCATTCGAGGCATGAGATCAGTGATATGTTCTATCCTATCCTACTGCATGCTACAACAGAGAGGTGAAAATGATGTGGGCACATATCCTTTTAGGGTTGCTGAATTCATTGGAAACATGTCAGGGAGAGTGAGGACATCCCTTTTCAACACTAGCAATGGGGAGCGTGTCAGAACACAACTACTCGAACACGAGCAGGAAAGCATAATTCACATTAATGCATGGAATTCATGTGAGTCTGATCTTCACCTCTGCCATCTTTCAGCTCTTCATCAGATTTCTGCACTTAGGAAGATATAGGATTAAACAGCCACTGGTATTCTCACATCAATGAGTAAACAGTCTTATAGCATTAATTTATTACAGAAATTAAAGCCTTCCAATTTTCACAGTAATTGTCTTGGCCAAATTTGTTGAGGACATTTCCACTGTAAGCTTAATAAGGTTCTATCTGTGAACAGAGACTGATCTGTTTTGATCACTCTGTTTGTCTTTAAGATAGTGTTTCTGTAATATCTTCAACAGATCATTTGCTGAATCACAAAATTAATCACTCCAGTCAAGTAATTTTCACATAGGCTGAGGCTGACAATGGAAATTGTTCATGGACACAGAAACAGGAGAGAGAATGAATGAGCGCCAATTTTTAACTGTCTCAGGATTCGTGGCAAAGTATGTTGCTATATAACAGACATATTAATTACCAAAATACAGGTAAAGGTTCTTGCTGCATATAACTTTCAGTAAAGGATGTTATAAGGCACTTTAAATTCATTTATGTATTTTTACATATGTATACTGAAATCTTCAACACCAAAGGAATTTCTAGAGTGGTTAACAAATCAAAAATGCATTTAATTTACATATTTCTATGCCGCCAATCTCAAATGATTCTCAGAGGCGTACAATTGACAATATTACAGAACAACAGAACAATACCAAAACAGCATTTACAATTACAGCATACAATAACCCTGCCTGCCCAGCTAACAGGCAGCGTTCACATTCAGGGGCTTCTTCTGTGGATTCTGCTCAGCCCTCAAGCTCAGTGCTTGACTTTTTACTTCCAGTGCTGACTTTTTACTTCCCTCGCTGCCAGCCAACTTTTCCCACGTAAGTGGTTCCTATTTATCTACTTGCATTTTTACTTGCTTTCAAATCTCTGGGTGGGCAGGAGCTGGAGGCAAGTGATGGGAGCACACCCCATCCCACGGTGCCACAGCTCAAACTGCTGGAAGTATTGGCCATTTCTGATTGACACAGCCGGCATCATTAAGCCACACCACCGCAGCCAACTTAAACAATGTAGCAACATTTTTCTTTAAACCACACTAAAGGACATTAAGGGGCAGAAAAATATCCATTTAGTATTTAAAAATCCAGAACAAATAATCACCATCATCTTCAATGTTATTAAAATGCCAATCTTATCTTATTTCAGCAGGCACTTAAGAGCAGATGTGTCATGACTCAAAAATTCCTATTTCACATCAAAAGCCATGTCATCTCAAAAAGCAGAGGGATCTAAAAGAGGATTTTCACAGGATGTTTGAATTTCTGGGGAGCTTCAGGTTAGAGCCGCTAAATATATATATACTTTCGTCTTATAAAGCATTTGTTAGAGACCAATAATTTGAATTGTTTCTGTTTGGTAAAAAAAAGTTTTTAAGAAGAGCAAAATATCCTGTTCAAATAATAGCCAAAAAAGTCTATAAGATTTTTTACTAATGAGAGTCAAAACCATTTCTAAACTTCTCAATGAACCCCATGAATCTCACTTTAAATAATAGTATTAAAAATATTTTATTTGAACCAGTCAATTATTAAATAAAAAGTGGTATCACTGAGCATCATCTTCACCTTCCTCTCCACTGCTTGCAGAAGAACAATTTGCCCTCCATTTTATAAATCCCATGGCCATGTTGGTCATCAAGTTCAATTCAATTCTATGCTCAGAACAGAAATTCACACTGAGGCATTAAACGGGGCTATCGAAGCTCTGCTAGACTACATTTCTGGGCAACTGACTCCACAGCCAAACTTTCCTTCAATTTTTTATCCTAAGTCTTGTTTTCAAGTCATCATCATTATAGCTTCCTTTCTGACATTGTATCAGTTTTTCCAATTCCTTCCTAAAATAGGGTTTCAGAGAATCTTACTGAAATCCGATTAACACAAAATATAGTGGAATGTTATCTCTTATAATTTTGATACTATATTTTTGAGAAAGAATTTGAGATTGCATTTTCTCTTTTCACAGATACATGTTGATTCATCTGGACTCATATCTAATGTGCAATGAACTATTATTCATTACTACTACTATTATTAATCCACCCTACACCTGTGTATTTTATTTACGATTCCTGGGTAAACAATGTCCTTAGTTTAATAGCTTGGAATTTAAATCAGTTTCAAGTTATATATAAGTCATAAATTTTCATTCAGAATCTAATCTTCCCATTTTAGGGAAGGTCATTGAGAAGGTAGTTATGCAGCAGTTTCTGAGGACCTTAGAAGCAGCAGATTATCTAGATCCCTTTCAGTTGGGATTCAGACCTGGGTATTGGGCAGAAATAGCATTGGTTGCACTTTTGGAAAGACTCTAGTAATTGAAGAATGGGAGGTTGTCCACCCATCTTTGTCCTACTTGACCTCTCTGCAGTTTTTGATACCATTAACTATAATATCCTTTTACTGTCTCAGAGGATTCAGAGAAGATAAAATAAAAATTATGAAAAGTTATTCTTAATTGGGGGTTATGAGAGTTTTGGAAAAGTACTTGGCTTGAAAACAATATTCTGGATATTTGAGCCCATATTCACATTTAAAAAATAAGTGTCAAAAAGAGAGTGATTATCCCAAGTATAGGGGAAGCAACTAATCTGTTCCCTTACTGTATATTAGATTTCTAAATCTCTCCCTGACTATCACATTCCCTTCTCCTCTGCTGAGCTTATATTTTTGTCCAAAATTGACTTGTCCCCTTTTTCCTATCACTTTTATTAGAATGACAATGTTGCCTCACACAACACATGTGTTGTGTTGAAGCAGGACATGAAGCAGGACATGAAGCAGGACCCGAACAGGCAAACAAAGACTGCAAAAAAGTAGCAAAGCTCTGTTTGTGATTCCTGTATTGAAAGGAAAAAGTAGCTCAGAAAAAAATATTTTTTTTACATTCTGAGTAAATTTTGTTTTAAAAATGTAAAAGAACTCCAGTTCTACAGGCTCAGTCACATATTTTATCCATTTGAGAATTACACTGCTTTATTTACAACATAATAAACTACAATGGGGCAAAAAGTTAGTTCCACAGTTTCTATCTCCAAATCTTCCAAGATAGCTATCAATCGCTCTCTAACAAAGACTTAATTCTCACTGTATACCTCCTTTTGGGACTTTTTGACAGAGAAATTATTTCTTTAGTATAGTATGTTCAGCAAGAAAGGGGTCATTCCCAGTGTTGGGACTCTGAATAAATTCCACGGATGGATGAATGAGTTTGTGGGACAAAAAAGACAGCTTCATTGAGTAGCTGAAGGTTTCAAGTTGAAGATTATTTCTCTCTCTTTTTCTCTTAAATTCAATCTGTGTTACATACACACAGACATACAACTTTTTCGTAAGTTTGTTTCTAGCAAAAGCAAAAATTTACAGATTCCAGATTTATGGACCTACCTAACGTCTATTACATGAGACCAAATACGACTAATGTCCCAATTATATAGACAAGACAATGGGTTTACTTCTCAACTATCATCCAGTTTTAATCCATCATGTTTCTCATACTAGTTCTCTAAGAAGAAAAGTTTTCATAAAGTATAATGTTCTACAAAGCTTTATTCAATTACTGGTTGGGCCATGGGCCTTCTTATACAAAGTGTTGTCTACTTATCCTTGGAAAAGGGGGTTATCAAAATTTTTTGCAAGATTCTTTTTTAATTGTCAAATTAAAACTTCTCAATAAACTATAATGCAGTTTTTGGCAGGACAAACAGAAAAGAGTAGTCCTAAAATATTGTTTGTGTGATTATGAGATTAAAACTTTCCCACTTTGGCTGCTTAGTTTTGAGCCTTACCTAACTCTCTTTGTATTCCAGTTTCAAGACTAAAAAAGAGTGTATGCAGTGTATTGAAATGAATTGTGAGAGCCTTATAGAAAAGATGCAAAATCTTTACCCTCTGAAATATAACATCCTTCCTAATACTTTTTTTAACTAATCCATTTTAATGCTTTCATCTAATCAATGAATGTCATCATCAAATGTTGCTTTTTCATATATAATGTACAGTTGAAAGATCATAGCTTTGGGAGCTACTTTTTAAATAGAATCTGGAAAAAGAAAAATACTTATTCTACGCATATTAAAGATGGTATGAATAATTTGTTTTGTATATTTACCATGAGGCTCCCATACTTTTTTTTAGATAAAAAAGTATTTTTTGGACCCTCTCAGTACAAATTGGGTCAAGCATGTGAAACAAACCTATATCCGCAAATGATTGCATTAAGTGCAAAGTTTGGATACTAAACTTGTTCTTATAAACATATTCTTGCCAAAATATATGAAAGAGATTTATACATCCAAAAAGATGTGGGAGGAAAGAGAGTAGAAAACTGTCTACAAAGTAAGAAGAAATACAAAACATTCCAGCAACAATTGCCATAACGTTTTCTAGGAATTTTTCAAACTACATACAGACTAAGTGCTATTTAGGTATCATAAGAGAGAAAATATTCACCAGCTCTATTTCACCCACGAGATTTCAAATATTGATGGGAAAAATAATATTTATATATTGCAAAACTGGATTGTGAACATTTCCAAGAGCAGTAGTTGTTAGTAACCACATGTGCTCAGCTTGTTACCCTAAAGTATAAAATATAACCCTAAAGTATAAAATATAAAATCCAGTTTTTACTGATGCAGCCTTGTAATGACTGCAAGAAAAGTATTATTTTTATCCAAAACAAGGTAATGTTATCGAACAGATCTAGTTTTCAGTTTCCTAACTTTTTAAACTATATTTCTGGTTCCTCATACATTCTGTATGAGTTTCTTATTCTCAGCATTTTAATTTTTGGAATATTAACAGCTTCTGTAAGATGTAGCCAATTATCAGTGTGCTGCATAATTGCTATCAAGATGAAATACAATAAGAGTCCACTGGAGTTGAAACATAGGCTTGAATACACTTTACACAGAATAGCTGATGTATACACGAGAGTTCAGAATTACTGAGATATTCGGGGGGAGAGCAAGAGAAAGATCACCTTTGTGGGTCAGTACATCATTGGGATATAGTGGTTAAGGCCTAGGACCAGTGTAGGAGACCAGTTGAATATTTACCCTTCACTAGGTAATTTTGAGGTAATCACTCTCACTTAGCTCGACCATCACACTGGGCAGCATGATGAAGAGAATGGAGATAAATCCTGTTCGGAGGATCCTTGAACTCTTGGAGAAATGGCAGGACATAAATTTAATCAATTAATAAAGGCTATGGCCAACTAATCTTTGCATTAATTAATTGCCCAATTATTATTTTAATCTAGCTGTGGCTTCCAACACAAAATGTAAAAGCTTTTATCTCCAGAATCTTGTGTTTATTCCCTTATATGTTAGGTCTTTCACCAAGGAGAATATCATATAAAATGCTGGCCAAAAGTCTTTAAAAAAACTACACAGTTCCATAGATACCAAAGTAGGAGTGTCCCATTGAGGAATACATATAGACATTCCAAAATGTTTCATCTTTTTTTAATGATATGATGTGAGACTTTGCCATTGTTTTATTTTTTAGTGAAAAGTAGCCCTACAAAAGTTTGCTAACACTTTCTTCAAAGATAATGAAAAAAACTGTTATCAAAACCGTGCTCTGCTGAGCACCAAAGGCCTATTAGTAATCTTTTAACTCACTTCAGAATTAGAAATGAGAATAATCAGTTGTTAGACTTCTTAATATAGTTATTTCTTGCTTGCTTAATCATCTGGAAATCCAGTGATATTCCTTTGTATCATAATAATATTTGTTGTTATAAAAAGAGAGAGCATATAATCAGCTAGCCAGAAGTAAAGCCTGAACCCTCATGTGGTTAAAGCAAAGCTCCCACTTGATAAATGTCCTCCCTTCATTATTTTAGGCATCTTTTTGCAAACAAATTTCAGAATTAAGAATCTATAAATTGGCTTCAATACAGGGACTAGATTCTCAACCCCTCATGGACAACTTCTAGCTGCAGCTAATGTAAAAATGCTAATTCAAAGTCTACATTACCTACTGAATAGGTGGAAAGACATCTCCATGAAAGGACTATTGACTATCTCCATGAAAGGACTACTATGGGAAGAATCTCAGGGACACAGATCACATCTCTTTTTAAATAGGTTTTTGCCCTCCTCCCCAAGTTTAACTATGATGAATTTATCACAAATGATTTAAAGCACTTTATGTTGCAAAACAGAAGCAGCAACAAAACATAATGCCAATAAATGATGCCAATGCTAATAAACCAAACTCAGACTTGCAGCAGGAAGAACAGAACACCATTTACATAAAATGCACATATACATACTCCATCCCTCTCATATGTGGCTGTGACATCGCAATACAGGTGCAAAAGGATGGACCTTACATTGCAATGGTACAGTGATGAACCATTTTGCTCTCTTGTGGTTGCTTCTGTAGCCATGACTGTAGAAATAAAGAGACTTAATGTTTGTACCATCTTTATATTAGATTTTTTTTTACAGTTCTAAGGATGGAATGAGAAGAAGCAAAGAATTAATAATATAACATAGTTTCAATGCCATAAAACTAGCATCCCCTTGTTTTCAGTTCTTGGATTCCGGAAGTTTTTTTTCAACCTAGCAAAATCTAGATGGTATGGGAACTCCTCAACACTCTCCAGTTAGGATGGTCATTGCTAGGAATTCTGGGTGTTGGAAATCTATACATCTGGTGTTTCCCAGATTAGAAAACATTGAGTTTGGATAAGATGAAGCAGAGAACAAATGTAACAAATTCTGTGCCATAGAGTTAATGTTCTGTGTCCTTTTCTCACCATGTTCACTCACTCTGGGGCTTCTCAATTTTTTGTGCCCTCCTCCATTTCACTGTGCTCAGGTATTTTTAAATTAATTTTGGTATTAGTTGTTTCTGAGACAAAAAACCAGAGGCAACTCTGATTCCAATATTTTTAACAAATGCAGAAACCTGATTATGCTTTATTCATCCTCTCATTGTGTACAATTATTTTATTCCCCAAAGTCAGAAAAAGAGTACTTTAAAAAGAAATGATTCCTTTATCTGGGCTTCTATAGTCAACAGAAGCAATACTGACTCTGGCTTTAAATTAGTTTATCTTAGAACTTATCTGTATTTTTTTTTCCTAACCATGATAGGAAGGTGCCCTGTAGTTTTGTAGGTAATGTCTTTAAGATGCTGCTTTCATCTAATCCCACTCATACTGTATTCCATTTCCTTCTTGTGATTCACTCTTCAAATCAGAATCAAATCAGATGGTCAGAGCTTTGCAGAGCCGTCATGATTATTTTATCTTGTACAGTAAGCATATACAATGTGCTCAACAACAATAACAGCAAAGCAAGAAGAACAATAAAGTTTCTGCTTCATATAAGACTTTGGAAATTTTGCTTTTCAGCAAAGCATAATTTTTCATTGATTTAGCAAGCTTACTCTATAGGAAAAATCTCTCTCATAAATTTCCCAAGAATTTATTGAGATTCAGATTGTTAATTACGTTACTGGAATGCATTGGAAGCAAAGGTAAGGATACAATGTTTCTATAGAGAATTATGCACATTAGAATAGCTTCTGATTGGTTATAGCAAAGTAATTGGATATAATTGTTTGGATATAGCAGTATCTTATATATCAGTGAAATCAGATGTGGAGTGGATTCTATGAGTTGGTAGAGTGGAATTACAAAAACAATAGTATATTGAAATAATATAGAGGGCATTCTGTGAATATAATTGCTTTCTAGAAAATTTTAAGTTACGAGATTCATGATAAATTGGCCTTGATTCCCAGAGTCTATGCTTGCCTCCTAGTATTTTCTCCTGATTTTATTAACATTCCCTGACATAGCTGACATGACAAATCTCAAGAAAGTTAATTAGGGGGAGGGGATGTTTTGCTTTGTTTTATTTGTCCAAATCAATGCCATGTTTTCTTCTACAACTCCACAGGGCATACCAAGAAGACATACTGTATTTTGCAACTCCCTATTCTATTTTCATGCAGCCAGATTGCATGTTAAAATCATGAGAAAAGCTGATAAATACTGTCTTATTCTATAGCACAGCTTTAGTTTTAAGATTTCATGGGTACATAGTAAGAGACTTGCAATAGATTTGGGTAGCAATTATCATGGTTCCCTGAGTTCACAGATAATTACAAATTTATTTGTATATAATTTAATACACTCATACACTTAATGCCTCAATATCTTTCTTAATTTCACATTTTTAATTTCATAAAGAATACCTTTAAGATAAACGAATCGGAAAAAATAGGTGAGAAATACTGTGTTATTTTTAAGTTATTAGGAAGATTTGCTGAGTTGATAAGCTTTAACTGATCCAATATATACAGCTGAATATATATACTGATCTTTCAATTATATAACAAGGAATACAGTATAAGTTTATGATTTAATTGAAAACTGTATCCATGTCTATGCACACTTAAGGTCTTAAGCCGTTATGAACATTATTTCCATTGTTGAATTCCCCTTCTGTCCTGATCAAATATTCAAGAAATACTTGATATTTAATAGTTAGGACTTAGGCAACAATTCATAATATAAAAGTAATTCACTGTACTGATGATAATAATTATGAAATTAAAAATATACAGTATTAATGGTCCATGGGCTACATCCAATATTATATGAACATATTTCAACTCATACAATGGGACTCATCCTATTCCTTCTCTCTTCTCTTTCTATGTCTCACATACGCTCTATAAGGTCTTGGGTAACTGCTGTTCCCAATTTATTCATCTTGTTTTTATTTTATTTATCCTAATTTTAATTATGTTGAGTCATGGTATAAAATAAAGACAAACAACAGAAAGATACACACACAAGGAAAATAAACCATATATCATTAAAATAACTCAAAGTGGCAATTTTATTATAACAAGCAGTAAACAGGCAGTTTTCCGCCGCCCAAA
>JANHZU010010983.1:16090-29628 GCA_032468055.1 Acrochordus granulatus | reverse complement strand
AATATAAGCCTTTGTGTATGGAAGATACTTCTTATTAACAGATATGCAAACTCAACATATTTAGGAACAGAACTTCAGGTCACTCTGAAACACTCTATTTCCTCTCTAGATCTTTCTGGCTAGATCATTCTGGCCAAATTAAGAGGAGAAATGGAAAACTGCAGAGCTATCCAGAAGATTCTATTCCTGAGTTGGAATCCTGAATTGGAAACCTTATTCTTATTTATTTTGGATGCATTAAGCCCTTAATGCTATGATTTCTTCTTATGCTAACTATTCAGATTCCATTGCTTTCTAAACCAAATGTTGACATTTCAAACAGCCAATAACAGTCTAAACCAATAAGTTCAAATATTAGAGGCAGAGTATATTTTATTGGGATACAGAGATTAAAGAAATCTAACCTATGAAGAAAGTTACTAAAGCAAAATTAGAATTATTGAGGATATTAATGAATTATGATTTTCATATATCTTCCCAATATTTAGTAAGTTATTCATCTGTCATGAAAGGACCATATCCAGTAAATATCTTATTCAGCTTAATTGGTATTCTTTTGCAATTATTTTGCCCATTGTTTACTCAGTTTCAAAATATATTTTCCACAGTAATGGTATTTTTAAAAAAACATCTAAATATATAGCTATTTAGCTATTATTTCTGCATGTTTTCTTTCTAAAGTATTTGTATTTATGAGTCCATAACAATGCTCCAGAATTCCAAAAAAGGTGAAAATCAATGAGTAATCAAGACATTTTATACAAGTTTGTAGAAATGAAATTTTTCACTCACTTTTATAGTTCCACTCTGCGAAGGAGCCACCCTCTGTTATCACTAGAAGCATAAGACAAGATTACCTACTCAATTACTTCCTCGTATAACTTTAAGAGAGAGCTCTAATTCTGATGACAAGATGAAACAGATATATCTTCCATCCCATTTCAAAAAGGATTTCTTTATGAAAAAAGCAAGAATTGTTCTTTACAAGAGTTTAATTTGTCTAAAGCAGTTTTATTTGCTTGGACATGGCATAAAGTAGCTAACTATCACTACAGCAAGCATGAGCTGGGTTTTTAATTTGTAAAGCTGTCACTTACTGATTTTAAACTGTCTCAGCAAAAAACACACAAAAAAGGAACACCATTTCCCTTTGTGATGTACCTCGTAAGATTAATTTGTTACCTGGGTGAAATAACCAGTTACTAAGATCACTAGAATCAAATTGTTCTCTACTGCCCCATTTCACTGCTGATCTATATAGCGTAATGAACTCAAAATAGAGGTTGGAATGTCAGAAACACTGAATCAGCTATCTCTTTTTTTCTTTTTTTTTGAAGCAGATAAATATTAAATAAATATTAAATATTAAATAAATATTAAATATTATTCTGAAGCAGATAAATATTAAAGGTAGTCCAAATTTTTCATTTCCCCAATCATAATTATATATAGAAAGATAAGCTCAGGTCAAGATGTGGGATACCTCTCACATAAGCAAAATCTTCAAGTAGCAAATGATAGTATAAATAACATAATCACCCTAACAGTTCTACCTCGTGTGTCCCCTGACTTATTCTCCTCTGCTGGAAGACAAGAGATATGTGTAGTTTGCAACCTGCCCAAAGTTTCCTTATACTAACAACAATTGCCTTTCACTGATCTAATTTTTTTTATACAAAGGCAAAGAATGATACAAAGCTTATTCCTGACTGAATGAAAATACAGTTCATTGTATGACGATGTGAGTGTGACGATGTGAGTGTGACGAATGACGATGTGACGAATGAGAGTCTTCACAGACAAGTTCATTGTTAAGTATATCAAGGAGTTTCACCATTCCCCTTTCTGTTAGCATGCTTGCCCCCAGTGCATAGATCTATATTTTCATAGTGAAGGATTATGGCTGCATTTATGCCATCTCACTCCAAGTTACAAAATCTTAACCAGGTGATCCTATATATCTCTTGGTATGGGCTCTTTAGTGTAGGACACAGCAACTTGCTGTACTTCAGATGCTTTACATATCTCAACTCCTATCATCCTCAGCCCACACAGCAACAGTAAGAATCTATAGAACTGGACTAAAAAATATGAGGTATATGCAAGATTGGTAATAAGATCACAGACACACTGTAAATTCAAAATGTTTTCCAGCCAGTCTGTTTGTTAATTTTCCATATATCAAACTAATTTATACAAGGAAATATATATACAGTATAAATATATAACATAACATCAGTATCAATAATGAAAAAAGAAGCCTGGAAAATTTTACCAAAAAATTGAATTAAAAAAAAAGTGCTCAAAAGTCTTTATCCTATGCTTTTGTTGAAAAACAAGTGATTCAAATGTTAACAGAGAACACATATCAACAATCTCTTGCTGCTTATTAAGTATAGATACTCCTTCTGGTGTAAAACAGTAATTGAAATTATTTTGATTACCCACCCACCCTCATGAAAAATACCCAGTTCTTCAAGTCTTGATCTATCCCAAATACTAGGATGCAGTTTAGAGTACATGACTTGTGTGGACAGTCCTGTTGATTTCAGCTCAACATCTGACAATAATGGACTAACACCAAGCCTTGTAAGTTCCATTTCAACATCTGAATTGCATCTCTGAGAACAAGTAATGCCAGCCAATTCTCTAAGGTAAGTAGTGTGTGTTTGTGTGAAGTATACAGAAGGATAAACATAACAGGGAAGAGGAAGAGGTAGAAATGTACTGACTTCATTTTAAAAAACAAAGGAATTAATGCCATCTTCAACACTACTTTCTATTTTTCTATCAAAGTAAGACATAGAACTTTATTTGAAATATAGTGTCATTAATATCAATTAAGTTCAATTTCATAAATTTAAATGATTCTTTCAAAATCTCCAGGAGCAATGACAAACACTGTATACAATAAACTGAGGTTGATAAATGGCTTTACCAGACACTGTTGGGGAGAAGGGAAGAACCGTGGGAGTCAATGCAATAAAATAGGATCTGAGAGGGGAGATCATGCCAAAGGTTAAGACTGTTAAAGGATACAACATTCAGGAGATTTTAGAGAAGATCTTTATTAATTTCTATCTTCACCCGATTCTGTTCTCAATGAGCAATTTCTGAGAAAGCATATACAGATTTACACTCCTGAGGGTTTTGTGTAGTTCCTGAGGGGGGGGAATAGCATCCCAAAGATAAAAACTGCAGTTATCTAAGTAGGAACCAGCTGTTTCTGGATAAGCCTTCTAAACTATCCCAAACTGTAATCCAAACATAGTTCAACCTCCAAAGGATTGATTCTGCTAAATGAAATTTAAGTCAGTCCTATCCTGCTGTTTAACTTCTGCCAGTTCATATGTGCTTTAAGTTGTTGTTGCTTTTGATTGTTAAATTCTTATTCATTGCACATACATTCATATTTATTTTATGCTACTGCTTCAGATTTAACATTTTAGATAATCATTTTCTAAATAAGCCTTTTTCTAAGAAAATAACCCTCCTGCTTTAAAGGAGCATCTGCATTTTTAAATAAACAAATGAAAAGTTTCACTTTAAGAACTGTCATCCATGGTTGCTTGTCTTTGCTTGCTTTTATATCATTTTTTACAGTTCGCAGAAGCTGCTGCATTTATAAGCTTTATAAAACCAAAACAAAAATAAACACATCATGCATGCCTTTTATATATGCTTTTTATACTTCAGTAACTACAAAACACATTTAAGTGCAATAGTTTACAGAACAGAACCATTGTTTAATCCAGTGATTGCAAGCTGTTTGCTTCCAAAGAAGGTGGAGAAGCTAACCACCAGCTGCTGCTCTCCTTTACATCTGCTGCTCAACAGGAAACCTGTTAAAAGGCTGTTAAAATCTTAAGGTAACAGCCCTTCTAAGGCTCTGAAAAACCAGGGCAATTTGCTGTTTATGTCTGGAGTAGGATTCACTTCCTTTGCTGGCACTGCAAACAGTTTCTGTCGCGAGCGGTGAAAATCAATTCTGCAATAAGAAGAGTGAAATGAGCTGGGGATGAAGTTCTGCCTTCAGGGCCATCCAATACAGGGGAGCCTCCTTCTGGGCATGTGAAGCATCTACCAGCACAGTTCCCCAAAGGCTGTGTGAAACAAATAACAGTCAGGTGCTATTAATATCTTCCACAGAGTATCACAGGAGAATTGGCTGAGGAAAGCCAGAATCACCAGGATGTGCAGCAGACTCTGCAGGAAGACGTACGAAACAGGGACCGGACAGCTAAACATTTGGCTTTATTTGCCTCTTTTATGTTGAGGATTAGAGTAATTGCCAAGGATGCCTCTTCATTATTCAGGTATCTTTAAAAGCAATAAAGCACTGCTGTACATTACTTGGAGAATATTACATTTGACAATAGTATGCATACTGCATACATTGGGCTACTGATGTTCATGACAAATGACTCCTGTGCCTCAAGAATATGATAAATATTATTCTATTTTACTGGAAGGATTTTCAGTTCCTCTTCCAGGATGAGAATTCACAACCAGGCCTGCTTAAAAGATAACTAGAAAACAAGCCTTTCTGAAGATACAATGGCAAGTACAATGGAAAGACATTCTTTTTATATACCAATTAGCATGTTTATTTGGCTTTTAATTGGTTTTCTGTAACATAAAGGAGGCGCCTTGCATAAGTACTTACCAAGCTCAGATTTTATTCCTTTCTTAGATCTCTATCGAAGCAGGCAAAGAAAGTTGCTACAACTAGAATTTACTATTCTATAAATAATATTCCTTTAAAGCAGTGTTGGGCGCATATGGTCCCTTCTTTGATTAGAAAACCCATTTTAAGTGGCTAAGTTGGAATGAAATCCAAAAAGGCTTGCTGCAACATTTGGCAACCAATAGTAAATTAACATCCTTGAGAATGCGATACTACGTGTTTTGGTTTCTGTATTTTTCTATTTCTGATTGATACAAAATTTGTCTCATAGATAAAGCAAGTGCATCTCTGAGGGAAATGGACAGTTTAAAAATATGAACAATTAAATAAGTGTAGTTTGGAAGTCAACTAGACTAGTTATCTCTGAGGTAGCTGAATCTTAAGGGGACCCATAGGATAACTGCTATGGTTACGAAGTTGCTGTCCTCAGCTGTATGCATGCTGTTGTGACTGGTTGTTTATTTTTTAAATGGGAGACTATGTTAAGAATGCAGAAGAAATCATCAGGTTCCTAATATCTTACATGTTGGATGCATTTTGCAGAAACCAAACTTAGATCTGTTCCATGTTCTGGCTAAAATAAAATTAGAGGGACTGCAGAATGAATTTAGTGGCCAATTGCGACAAGACTGGTAGGCAATTCAATTCTTTTCTTTCCTCAGCAATATCAAGCATGATATATCCTACCAGTCTGCCCATTTCCCAGTGCCTTCACACATGTCAGCCATGTCTTGGCTCTTTCTCACTCTTATCTCCATCTACTTCATCCCAGAACAATTATATTTCAGTCCACATTGGGAATAAAACAAATGAAACAACATAATTTATTTCTCTGTATGAATCACATCTGAAACAAGTGTTCTCCTTTAAGCATAGTCTGCTTAAGTAACTGTTCTTTGCAGAAAACAGTCTCTGAACATAGTGATTTTCACATCCCTAATGTGTGTGTGTATGTGTGTAATTACTGAAGAAGTGCATAAGTTATGAACTTCTGCAAATGTTGATTTTAGCATGGCCAGAAAATAGTCATTATTACTTCAGTTGCTACCAACCCAAGAATTGCTTTTAGTTGTTTATATAGAATGAGCAAGGAATAAGATGCAAAATAATTTAAACTGATTATTATAAGTGGAACTCACATTTGATCTCTGTTAGCCAGTAAATGCATTTTAAAAACAAAGCTTAAAAATAAAAAATACGCAATGGATTTTCCCTCAATACATTCTTTTTGTGTTTCAAATACTATATCTCTAGGTTTGCTAGAAAGGTCTACAAGGAGATGCAAGCCCATTATAAAAAATTCAGCTGCAACCCTACATGCAAGACATACACAACAGGTTTGTTACTTCAAGATTTAATTATACATAGTATAGGTCTATGATAAAATTAAATGCATGTGGGAAAATCCTCAATACACTTTTCTAAACCGGAAATTCTGAGCCTGTGGAACATTTGAGAATGTGTACTATGAACTACCAAATAACTGTTTTTGTTTTCCTAATATTTTTTTTAAAAAAACAGCAAAACATGGAGGCAAATTGTAGAAGACAGGAGCCTCCAAACCCTATATTTTTTTAAGAATTTTTTTTAAACAATTACCTTCCTTTCTAAACTTAACTCATTTTTTATGTACAAAGGGCTGCAGTGCAGTGATAAAATATGGCATAATTTATATTTGGAGAGAGTGCTATTCCAGAAAGTAGGTATGGTGAAGATATGTTTCTGAGTCTTATATGATGACTTTGTTTAATAAACAAAATGCAAAGCAAGTCAACTTTCTTAAAGTTTATTTAAGAAAGTTTAAAGTTTATTTATTATTGAGCAGGTAGATATAACTGGAGATAAATGTTTCTACAAAGATCCTGATGGAATTCCACCCCCATTGCATGGGACCATATTATATGAGGGACTTCTTCCTTATGTTCTCAGGTCAAGCATATGTGGTATGCTCCCATCTATTAAGAGGTTACATCTGGTTGGACCCAGGCAGTGTTCTTTTTTGCTATGACTCCGGCCCTACAGAACATTCCCTCAAGGTGAGATCAGCCTGGCCTTCTAAAAAGGCCTCAAGATATGGTTTTAATTTGGTTGATGAGCAGCAACTCGCAAGACAAGCACCGTGCAATGAGCTTGCTCAGGAAATCTCACAATGGAGCCAATGGTTCTTCTCTCTCGCTGCGTAAAAAGCGTAAATTAAGTGAAAGGCGTTCAAGAGAAAGAACTTGCGAGACTCAGACTCCAGAATCTTCTTCTAGGCAGTCACCCTCCCCCTCCTCTCCTCCCTCTCATCTGCCTCACGCCAGCCGGGACTCTTCTCAAAGCGCGCGCGCACGCACACAGAAACACACAGACACTCATCACCTGGCACCATCCAGACCATCCCCCTCTTCTCCCCTCTCATAGCATGGAGGCAGGTTATGATGAGAAAAATTTCCAAACCTCCCAGGAATGACTCGTGGAAGACATGCTGAGAGAAAACAAAAAAGGCCATTTTGCCCCAAGCGGTGGTGGCAGCGGATCCTCCAATCCAGCAGCCAGCCTGGCAGCAGCTGAGGCCAGAAGCTGCCTCGAAGCAGATCCGTAAGTCCTGGATAGTTTGCTCTATTTCTGCTTTATATCGTGTGTTAATCATGGTTACTTGTGTCAGATGTTAGGTACAATCATTTCTACATTAAATTCCATTGAAAATTATTTTTGGTGAATATTTTTGGGGGCGTGGAAAGGATTATCTGACTTTCCATTGTTTCCTATGGGAAACTGCATTTCTCTTTATGAGCATTTCACACTAAGAGCATTCTTCCAGAACGGATTAATCTCGTCTTGTGAGGCACCACTGTATGTAGAATTTAAATAGAACAATTGATAGCAGCAATGTAAATATCAATAGAAGAAAACTCTCAATGTATGGTTACTTTTTTTGTTAGTCTATGACTGCAATAAAGATTTGATAGTTAGCACTAGACCTAGAAAAAACTGGTACAAGATATTCTATTGACAATATGGATTGCAAACATAGGCAATTCATTTTCTAAAAATTGGACCTTTTTCATATTGGATGGCAATGTTGAAAAAGGTCAACAAAATGATTTGCAAAATGATTCTGAATAGAATGAAACATCTTTTAAGTGTGGATTTATTCTCTCACCCTGCTTTTAAAAAAATAATACTAAACCTATTCCTTCAAAAAAGAGTGAACTGCTTGTACATTGTAAAAGCCATTAGAATTTTTAATGCTTCTCATTGGAGATTATGCACAATTCCTTCTATAACAGGATGGCAAATTAAATTATTTGGAGTGTGCGCTAATGAAAAAAACTAACGTCATGTCCGAAAAATTTACCTGAGACTGAATTTTAATTCAATATGGAATTGAATTGGTTAATATGGTTAACCAATATAACCAATATGGTTATATTATAACCATATGGTTAATTAATATTAATTATTAATATATATATAACCAATATAACCAATATGGTTAATTAATCTAACCATTTTAGATTACAGTCTTATAAGCAAGTTCATACTACATCCAAAGTCTGGACCTATGTTCACCTACATATATCCAAATAATGGATTTTTCCTAAACTAAGATTATAATATTGAATTGCTCTATGTTTTGCTAAATTTATTAAATTTTCTAAATTAGGTAGAAATGATTTATCTTGCTTTATAATTTGTAATTTGAGTAATTTGAAGAGAACATAAGGAGAAGAAAGAAAGAAGCTAGTTGCAAGTATATTTCATTATAAATGTACAACCAGATGTTCATTATAAATGTACAACCAGATGTATTCGGCAAAGATTTGTTAGCTCATAGTTATCCATGATTATACAGGTACCCATAATTGTTGAATCTGATTCCTCTCTGTAATTTGAGGAAGAAGACATTGACATTTGGAAATAAATAACTAAATAAATCCTATGTCAAGATTTGCATTATATGATTTTTTTATCAATTATGTGCCTTCAGCTCAGTTTCAACTCTTACAACATGGATGGAATATTTTTTATTACATGAAAACCCCCTTATTAATCAGAAACAGTTTATGAAAATACTCATCATATAATGTTAATAGATATTCAGCTTCAGACAGTTAAGGAAGCTCACAGCAATCTCCATAATATATTCACCCAATGGATGGTGGGAAAAAATTATTGTTTTTCCTTAATTGTAGACAAGCCACTCTTGCCTTAGCATCAACAACTGGTGACCTTTCAAAGTTTGTTAATAAATGGCCCTCTTATAATGTCAAAGCACTTAATCGATACATGTGGTCAAAGCTTTTTGTAAGACAATACCACATTACACACAAAAGCCATCTGTGGGGTTTGGAACTTCTGCATTAGAAATATGAGCTCACAAATCAATTTTCATTTTTTTTAAATACCAACTTTTCTTTCCTTGCTCTTCCAATTGCAGATATAAATCCACAATCTAAGACTGAAAACATGTTTAGAGTCTGTACCTAGGAGATCATAAAATCTATTTAATCTGTTGAAGTTTGGCTGAATATCATTTTCCTTGTTACCATCTCAATGTCTCATAATACTTTCAGAAAGAAACAGTGGATAAAACATAACCATGGAATAGTTAAACAGAAAAAAGTACTTATAGGGATCTTGCTCTTTTAACTATTATAAGGAAAAGGAAATTTAATTTGAATAGATATGTCATTTATTATGCAAATTGTACTTTCTGGAGACCTATGTCCTGGCAACCTCATTATTCATTCTTGCCCAGCTCAAATCATCTAGAGATCATCTTTGGGATAAGGCTGAACTAGGCAGAGTTTCCTAGATGTCCTTTGCCTCCCTAGCAGCTGGAACATATGGGAATTCAGTCTTGGAATTGGATTGAAAAATCCCAGGCTATAGAGACCTGATTTGTATGAGATCTAGGAGATATTACACATGAAGTGTAGGAAATATTTATACAATTGCAATGTTTGGCTTTGGATAAAAGCATATAAAATGAAATATTTTTCTGGCCTCTATCCATGGATATAAATTTTAGTATTGTGTGGATATTCAGTTCTGAACTTGCCTAGTTGACTCTTAAATTTTTAACCATAATAACATACAAAATGCAGGTTGGCTTATCTGTAGGTGGCATATTTTTCATGGTATTTTGGTTAAAAGTTCTATGATTAGCTTAAACATGAATGGACTTATTCAATCAACCTTTATTAGTTTCAAAGACCAGCATAAGGAGGGTCCGGTACAAAAAATTTAAAAGGATAAAAATAAAAAAAATAAAATGACGTAAAAGTCTAAAAACAAAAATCTACAAAGAAGAAAAAAGCAATAGCTGGACATAAAAGCCATGGCAAACTAACACAAATAATACAATATAATATAAAACACTCTATAATAAGGGTCTAGATACTCATTACAACTGATTTGTGACATACCTCATCTTCTGAAATAATTTAAGTGCTATTGTGCAAAACATGACAACATTGTATGTTCTTAGTAGGGTTGGTAGTTGAGGGCAGCATGGAGGTATAGTACTGTCCTGTGCTCCTTGGTATTTTTGCAATAATGTTGAGATGAGGCTACTGTGAATATCTCTGTAGTATAGATACTGGAGAAATATGTGTTCTTTTTTTTTTACATGTCTGAAATCACAGGGGCATTGTCTCTCTGAGTAGAGGTTCTTCCCATATTGGCCTTCAAAAACAGCTGAGGGGAAAGCCCTTGGATCTTTAGGTACTTAAAGATTTCTAAAATATGCCATTGGTGAAGCAGTGTACCTATTGGTTTTAATGATAACTTTCACCCAATCAGATCCCATGCTAAGTAGAAGACCTGGAGGGACGCCCAAGGATGGGATTTTGGTTGTCACTGTCTTTTTCCGTGTGGATTGAAAATCATCTCTCATACTTAGTGGAACAAGGGAAAAGGCAGTAGTTGAATATAATTACTCTCTAGCTTCTATTTTCATGAGGCCTGTCTTTAGTCTCAGGTTAGCATTAGAGACATATTTTGGAGCTTAGGAATTTGGATAGAAAAAATTCTAAGGGTGAAATGTTGGAGAAGTTGTATTATTGGCTTGGGTTTGAATAATTTGGGTATTGCACAAATGTAGTGGTTCCCTCTTGTCTTGAGCAATTTAAGGATGGCAGATGAGCTCTTCTGAGCATTTTCAGCAACATAGTCTCCATGTTGTGATTGGCAGAATATAGAATATTTAACTGTGATTTGCTAAATAAATCACATTGCTTGGATTCAAAAAATGTCTTACACCAGAAACCATGACTTAAAAAGTGTACCCCATGCTAAGGTAAAAGCAAGCAAACAGTCAATGAGTTTAGATTTCAGTCAATGAGTTTAGATTTCCTCAATCGTCTTGATAGCATTGAGAAAATTGGATGGGGAATGGAGACATCTTTCTTCCCAGTGAGATATAATTTGAGATTTAAGCATGTCTGACATTATCTCCATCAAGAAAAACTAACTGTGCACAACTCCTGTAATTATCTTCCACAATTCAAATTTAGAAAGAAAAATCCAGGGAAACTACAGAGTTTTCAATGGTTTATAATCCAGCCATTAAGATACCTACTCTGAAAGTTGGAGTCTTCATATTTAATATCTGTAATAATTCCTATACTGAAATAGATATAATTCAACAAAATTCAGAAGGATAATAAATAAGTAGAAAGAAGTCCTTGATAATAAGCAAATGAGATTGGCTGAATTTTTCAAAATATAAACAGAAGTTAAATACTTTTAGTCTGATCCAATCTGGGTTTTCCAAAGAACACAGGGCAATTGCTTGAAGCAGAGGCAAATTTTATTTGAGAGCATGACAGACAGCCATAGAAGGTTGGACAGTCACAGCAATCAAAGGTGACCATGAAATATAGTTTAAAAGCAGTTACTTTTATACAGAAGTCGTTCTATTGTTTTTAGAAAGTGCATGAACTCAGCCTGCCTTCTGGGGATTTTATTTATTTATTTATTAAATTTATGTGCCACCCATCTTTTCCATAAGACAACTCTGCTTATTGCAGGTGTGGTAGGGAGAAAATTCAGTTTGGCCCCCGGTGAGGTTTTATAATCTTTACCTTTTCTAAGTCAAGGTGGTCCTTGAGGTTAGGATTTTGTGTGAGAAAATCTATTATAAAAATGACGAACTTCTAATATTTAGGGATTTTTTTTATTTAGTTGCTGATATTTGCCTATTTCACATATGTAAAGACTGCTTTGTCTAGGTGTTAAAAAAGCTTAAGCATCTAGGATTCACTGGAAAGTCAGTTAAGAAGCAGAGTAAAGATGATGTGGGGAAAGTTGACCCTTCCTTCCTTCCTTCCTTCCTTCCTTCCTTCCTTCCTTCCTTCCTTCCCATACCATGAAATATAAATAGTTTAGTTTGTGTTGTGTTAATTGTTGTGCATTCCCTAATAAACATTGCTTTTTTTGGCCGTGCTTTAATGAAATATTGGCAAAGTTTTAAAGGAGCAGAAAACAAGGAGGAAGAGAGGATTAACCTTGGCATTCATCCCCTCCACACAAACATTCTCTGAAGTGTGAAGCCTTTGGGATAAAGTTGAAATTAATGCTAAGACAGGGTGTTCTTTTTCATGGAGAGAAGAGGCACTACAGAAGTGGCTTGGTTTTTAAAAAACCCTGTCATTCCCTTCTTCTAAGTTGAAAACAACATTGGCTATGAATTAGCCATTTCTAATTTAACAAATTACTTTTTAAAAAATATGAGTCTAAATTGAAGATAATCACCTCCCTGTAAAAGGAAACAAAAATTATAATAAATACAAGGAAAATCCTGCAAATGCCCAATTTTCCACTTTGTCAACTTCCAGCAAAAATAAATTTATTTATTAAATTTAAAATTGATTTGGAGTTTTTTTCCTGCCAAATCAATATACTCTATATGCATACAGTATACAAGATGATACATATTATTTGAATTAAGAATTATACACCAAAATAAATAGTCTGTAAGAAAATATTTCACATGCAGATCACTATTCTCTCTATGACATAATAGCTTTCAATTTATGCATATAAACTCCAATGACAGTAGATTTACAGAAAATGTCAATTTCACACCTTTTTTCCCAATCCTAAGAGGCAAAAACTGTTGTTATAGAGTAGTGGAGGGTATAAAGTGGTGCTTACTTGAATCTGATTATACCAGTTTTACTTTCAATTTCACTCAGTATTCAAGATTACTGTCAGTATAATTGAATCACCTATTCAATGGCATTTTTCTCTTACATGTTTATTTCTTCCTCTGGCTATCAGCTTGGCTCAAACTAAAGAAAAAGATTCCCTGAGCTGTTTTTAAAAGCTTCAGAGAAGCAAATATGATTAGACATATAAAGATTCATCTTTTTTTAAAATTTAGAAAATCTACTAAAGAAATTACCTAATTGACACAGAAATTTGCTGCCTGGCTGCAATTTCTATTTAATCAGTATTTTATCACAAAATATTCCTTCCTGTAGCAATCAGTCCAAACAATTTAGTTATTTATTCTCAAACTTCCTTCCTTCCTTCCTTCCTTCTTCCTTCCTTCTTCCTTCCTTTCTCTCTCTCTCTCTCTTTCTTTCTTTCTTTCTATCAAATATTTAGACAACATTGACTTACCTGAGCTACCTGATTTCTAAAAAGCTGTTCTACGTTATAGTAATCCATCAATTTATACTGTTTGTGGCGTTTCACGCTGCCAGCGGGCTCCTCACGAGATTGGGGTGAGAGGAAGAATAAGATGCGATGACGTCTGGGCTTCCTCGGGGGTGAGGCGGACGAACCGGGAGGAAGAATAAGACGCGACAACGTCTGGGTTTCCTCAGGGTCGATCGAACGAGAGCCTCAGCGGGGT
>JANHZU010010980.1:1694-12707 GCA_032468055.1 Acrochordus granulatus | reverse complement strand
ATACATTTTCATCCTTGTCTACAATGGCAAATAAATCAGGATCCTGATAACATCTATCTAAATAACAAATTTTGTTGAAAGGTATAAGCTTTCATAAGCTGCAGCTCATTTCATCAAATGTGATGTAATTCTCAGCTGTTTCTAAATTAGCCTTCGTTAAAATAAAAAATATTTTGGTTAGAAGTATATCCTTAAATTATGGGTATGGTTCGTTAAAGAACCATAAAGTTTGACCACTTTTAAATACCACTTTCACCAATTGATCTGCTTTATTAAGTAAATAAGTGGGGGAACAGAATTCAGTAACAGGGAGCCATGCTGTTATAGTACTGAAATATCAGTATGCTTCAGAATAATCAAATTAAAAACTAAAGAGTTCCTCAAATTAAGCTTGACCTCCAAGGATGTCCTGTCCCAGGCCAAACAAAAGAGGTGGTTACAAGTTTTGCTGGTAGGTTTTTAAAACAAGTATCTGAGCAGCAGTGGGAGTTGTCTGAGCAGCAGAGGGAGTTTGAGCCCAAATGTACATGTGCACACAAGTGGGAAAGAAAGAAGTTCCAAAAGTCAAGAAAGGTCACCTTCCTAGAGTCCCAAAGTTTCCGTGTCCAAAGCAGCAGAAAACAGAGTGGTCAGGATGATGTCTGATTGTCAAAGAACCACAGAATATTTGTCAGTCTGTGATTCAAAGTCAGAGTTATGGAATTCAAAAGTCAAGATTTGAGGCACATGGAGTCTAAATTAGTGAATGGTTGTTTCTAAAAACGGTTTAGGTCTGCTGCCTGCCTAGATAGAGACAGTGTTGATATTGCTCATTATGAAAGGATCCTTTCTTGCAAGGAGCCTTGCAAAGCATCTTTGTTCTGCTGTCTTCTCCATGTGGTAGTCCTTGCACTGAGCAGAGGCAGCAGCTCAGGTTCCTCATCTTCAAAGACCAATAGCAAGTGTTCCTGTTGATTACCAGATAACCCCACCTCAACTTTGCAAGTTGCCAGAGTTCTTTTAACTCTGGAGCAGAATCAGGATATTGATTCACAGCTGGACAGATTCCAGACACCCATCAAACTGTAAAATTATTTTAGAATGTTCTAGCTTTGGCACTTGGAGAATTAAAGGTTTGGGGTTTTTTTAGAATTTTATTCCACTTTTTATAATAACTCAAGGCAGTGAACATAACTAATACTCCTTCCTCCTCCTATTTTCCCCACAACTACCCTGTGAGGTGAGTTTGGCTGAGAGAAAGTGACTGGCCCAGATTCACCCAGCCGCCGGCTTTCATGCGTAAGGTGAGACTAGAGCTCACCGTCTCCTGATTTCTAGTCTGGTACCTTAACCACTATACGAAACTGATTCTCTAAAGTTATTTTTAATGATTACATTAAGAAAACCTAAAAGAAGCTTAAATGATCTTCTGAAATCTCTTTAGCATTAAAACTTTGTCTTCAAAATATGCTTGCTTGTGTTTCGGGAGGGAAAAAGAACTTATTTCTCTTCATATATGATTGTACCCTTAACATTCTAAATGCTCATGCTTTCTCAATTGCTCGTTATGTAATACTAACTTTTTAATTTTCTTTTGTTTTAGCTGTTTAGGGAAGTAAGGATAATGAAGATTTTAAATCATCCCAATATAGGTAGAGTATGATTTAAATGTTCTCTTTTTACATAGTTCTGTTTATGCATTGATAGGTATTTTTAAAATATATGTATAAATCTGTATGAATAGCATCTTCATATAATCCATATCATTTTTTTAAAGAACATCAGTCATTCTCCCCTACTGCATTCAATATCTTCCCATATTTCCAGAGTTTCATAACGTGCAACTAAATTTAAAAATCAAAAGTTGTAGTAAGCAGATTGATCACATAGTTATCTCCTGTATGTGAAACATTTGTATTGTGAACGCCTCTCCCTTACTTATTTGCTGCAAGGGAGAATTAATCATCACTATGAACTCATCATAGTATCACCATTATTCTACAGTATACTGTGAGCAGATAGCACAAATAACATTGGCTCATCATAACTCAAGTAGTTGCAGTATTCTGAGGAGGAAGTCAGTTTTCAAAGTAAGCCTTGTGGATGTAAATGAATACTTTTTCTGACCACAGTTTGTTCCCTTTCAGAGGAAACAATTATACATATCCACTGCATCTGATAATCTAAATTTCTTCTGAACATTTTGAAGAATATTAATTGTTGAGATATGGGAATGAATTGGTTAGATACATCTTGAAAGGTTTCTCAGTTGGCATTCCCATTTTAAAGGTCTGCTTTCTGTGTTTGGTTCTGCTTTGTCTTTTGCACAACTGTGTCATTATCTTGGGCACTATTATTTATAAGTGCTCATGCATGCTCTATTACATCAATTCTTCCTGGAACGGCTTGGGATACTTTCAGCAAACACTCTGCTTTGTTCTGACTTCCTTAAGCAAGCTCTCATTCAGCAGGGTGATATGTTGAGGAGCTTCAGGCTAAGAGGAAAGGAAGAAGGCACAGGAAAAAAGAGTGGAAGCAGTGGAAAATAAAGCAGGGAGGTGAATAGAAGATGACACTGGAGAGAGAACAAGCACAGGATTAGAAGTATTGCTGGAGGAAAGGGTGATGAAAAATACAAAAGAAATTTAAGAGGAATATGAGCTGCTGGCAAGAAAATAGGCTTACAGGTCTGGATTGAAAAAAATATGTAGATAGCCACTGAATGGCAGTAAAAGCTTTTTTGCAGCTCAGATCTAGTAGACTTAAAAGATGGAATGTTGTGTACCAAAGAGTGTTTGCTTTTAGTCTTTTCTGCTGCTGCTGAACAACTTCTGGAAAGTTATCCATGAAATAATTTGTCTGGGAATTTTTTCCCCAGTTCCACGATACTCATCATCTGCCCTTAAGATAGTTGAATGTGTTGCAGCTTTGCACCATTCAGCAGAGTGTTGTACATGTTGAATTTATAATCCAAGTAAACATTCTCAAATGAGATTGAGTTATCTTAAATGATTAATATAATTATTAATTACACTTGGATTAAATTCTGGATTAAAGTCCAATAAACACTGATCGCATATATTTCAGGAATTTTTATCATTGTAAACCAGTTAGCTTTTTCTCTTTTTTCCTTTTAAATTAACATCTTTTTTCTCAAGATGTACAATTATAGTATCCTTGGAACTGCCATGCCAGTGAACACCAGTTAAAAGAACACACACACTAAGTTATAGCTATGTTCATATTCTATTTTGAGAAAAACAAAGAATTAGATTATGTCTTCTAAAATGACATCTGAGTATATGATTCAGCTGTGAATATTGATTTGAAGAATTATTTGAAAAGAATCATTTTGAATCTTGTGTGCCTCTAATCAGGATAATTCATTAGCAATGTTTAGTTCTCAGTACTTTTATAATCATATGTATGAAGACTTGATTTTTGGTTCAGCAACAAGATGCGTAACTAGTATCATCAGTATTTTACTTTTTCCTAATAAAACTTTCAATTTTGCTCCTAATCAACTAGACAGAACTCATTATTTCCTAATGTCCTTCAGAAGAGTAATGATGGTAAAGATTTTCAGATTTTAAATAAAATTATCAATTGCATTAATGAATTATGTTATCCTGAGAAGATATCTAAAGTAAGTTTTACGTTGATTTCAAGTGAAAATTATGAGATATGCAATGGAGAGCTAAGTTAAAATTGTATATTCTGATTGATAATAGGTAATATCTTAGCATTACTACTTAATGCTTTAGTTTGCTAATTTGAATAAATTCAGCTATCTTATATATCATGAACTGTAATAATTGTTTACTTAGTGTATTAAATCTCCTTTATGACTGTGAAATAACAGGATGATTGTTTGAATGTTTCTGCATTAGCCTTTGATTTGTTCTCCTATGAGGAAAAAGTTGGCTTCCTAAAATATAATCAATTGGTGCTTCCAGAAACTACTCAGAGGTCTAGTCTAGGGCTTTTGTAAGTGGTTTCAGTACTGCAGATTTAGTCTGCATCATCTAATAAAGAAAAAATACTACTGATACAATGGAGAGAGCTTTCTTTAGGCTGATGCTTAGTGTGGCTTTTAACATTTTCCTGTGAATACTCATCCCTGCCTGTAAACTGCTTTTGAGATTCCCCTATGATTTTAATTACAGAATATGTAGTTCAGCTTAAGGAGAAGCTATGACTCCATGAAAATAACATATTCTGTAGATTCTTAGCATTTCGAGCCAAAGGATATTAGATAGAAAAGTGGAATGGCTGTTTGCATAAGGAGCCAAATTTGTACCAGTAATGTGTTTAGCAATACCTTGCTATTCTTGCATGCCAGGGAGAATTTGATTAAAATATATATTTTATCAAAGTCTACTCTAACGGGCAATATTTAATACTACTTATGGATTAGGAGAATGAAGTCCACCGATAAATATTGTCCAAATAAATATATATAACTGATGGCATCTCTCAATTGGTTCTCTTTCTCTCTTTCCCTGGCTGTTGTTATTGTTCTAGTTAAATTATTTGAAGTAATTGAGACTGAAAAAACACTCTACTTAATCATGGAATATGCAAGTGGAGGTAAGTTCAAATGTTTGCAAGCAAAACATTTATCTAGCATCCATTTACATAAAATTTTATTTTTGAACAAGAAATTTTTGGAATCACCACTTTTCTTTCACTGTAAATACAAGGATATTTAATTATTTTCAGTAATTAGTTTTCCATTATGATCACATAAGGACTTTAAATCATCTAGAACCAGGACTCAAGAAACTTTAAATGTTTTGTGCTTTCAATTAACTTGTACTTGTTAATTTATTTGCCCCATTTAAATAATTGTATTTTACTTGTTCATATTAATAAGCTCTTTCCATCTAGTAGAGCCAATAAATAATTCTTAAAATGTATATTTGTCTCTAGATTCCTTCCATATATTGTTGGTACTTTATATATTTCCTAAATAGTATTGGAAACTCATTTCCTAAAGCATGTTAATTTGCAAATAAATAATATTTTTATACTGGCTTGTCCTTTGTACATAGTATATCGCTTGCAACTTTCTTTATCTGTACAGGAACTATCTTTAAAACTTTTTATATGTAGCCTATTATGATTAGCTATCAAAATAGTGTTTGGGGTTAAACCTAAGAATTATCTGTAAACCAGATAATTTTATCTTTACTACTTCCCCTTTATCATGTATTTTGAAAAAGAAAAATCTCAGTCACTAAGTTATAAAACAGAACTGGTTGTTCCTGGACAGAACAGTTTATTTGTATTTAGCAGGTAAGAACATTTCTCATTGTAAGAAATGTTCAAATAGATTTTTTATTTATATAGACTAGCTTCCTTCTACTCAGTGATAAAGAACACTGATTCACATGAAAGATTAACTGTGGGAACAGTTTGTTTATATTCAAATATACTGTAATTATAGAATAAATTTTAAATATTTTCAAAGCAACTGAACTTAAATTTTAACAATAATTTGATACTTTATCTCATCAGGCATCATTGTTTACAGTTTTTTCTTACTATTCTATAAACAGTCTTAAATAATTTTGTGTTTGGACATTTCATATTTTGGAATCATATGGAATAGTTATGTTTACTTAACTATTCTAAAAGTTATATATGAAATGAATCTTGTCAGGATACTCTTCATATTGGGCTTTGATTTACATATAATCCCTTGTTGTTTTACTATTGGTAAATCAGTTTGGTTGCTGTTTCAGTATTTTCTTTATCTAAGTTTAGCCATGCTTTGAGTTTTTCTTTTTTTTTCTTTGTTAATATTCTGGACATTTGATGTTATATTGCCTTTTGAAAATGGGATGCTTGATTGCTCTGATTTCTTCATGCAGTTTGCCCTGCAAGTAGAAAGAGACATATTTCAGTGATGGCTACAAGCTGAAAACTATTCCAAATTTTCCTTTTTGAACAAAAACATTCAAATTATTTCATGTGATAGCTGCAGTCCTGGCCAAAAGTTGTGAGAATGACACAAATATTAATTTTCACAAAGTCTGCTGCTCCAATGTTTTAAGATCTTCTTGTCAGATGTTATGATGGTATACTGCAGTATAATTACAAGCATTTCATAAGTGTCGAAGGCTTTTATTGACAATTACATTAAGTTTATGCAAAGAGTCTATATTTGCAGTCTTGACACTTCTTTCTCAAGACCTCTGCAATTTGCCCTGGCATGCTGTCAGTCAACTTCTGGACCACATCCTGATTGACAGCAGCCCATACTTGCATAATCAATGCTTGGAGTTTGTCAGAATTTGTGGGCTTTTTTTGTTCATCCATCTCTTGAGGGTTGACCACAAGTTCTCAATGAAATTAAGGTCTGGGGAGTTGCCTGGCCATGGACCCAAAATCTCTGTTTTGTTCCCCAAGCCACTTAGTTATCACTTTTGCCTAATGGCAAGGTGCTCCATCATTTTGGAAAAGGCGTTGTTCATCACCAAACTGTTCTTGGATAGTTGGGAGATGTTCTTGGAGAAAGTTTTTGTACCATTCTTTATTCATGGCTGTGTTCTTAGGCAAAATTGTGAGTGAGCCCACTCCCTTGTCTGAGAAGCAACCCCACCCATGAATGGTCTCAGGATGCTTTACTGTTGGCTTGTCACAGGACTGATGGTAGCGCTCACCTTTTCTTCTCCAATAAGATTCGTTCTGGATGCCCCAAACAATTGTAAAGGGGATTCATGAGAGAAAATGACTTTATCCCAGTCCTCAGCAGTCCAATCCCTGTACCTTTTGCAGAATATCAGTCTGTCCCTGATGTTCTTCCTGGAGAGAAGTGGCTTTCTTGACACCAGGCCATCCTCCAAAAGTCTTTGCCTGTATGTGCATATGCATTCACACCTGCCTGCTGCCATTCCTAAGCAAGCTCTGCACTGGTGGTGCCCCAATCCTGCTGCTGAATCAACTTTAGGAGATGGTCCTGGCACTTGCTGGACTTACTTGGGTGCCCTGAAGCCTTCTTCACAAGAACTGAACCTCTCTCTTTGAAGTTCTTGATGATCCCATGAATGGTGATGGAGGTGCAATCTTAGTAGCAGCAGTATCCTTGCCTGTGAATCCCTTTTTGTGCAAAGCAGTGATGGCTGCACGTGTTTCCTTGCAGGTAACCATGGTTAACAGAGGAAGAACAATGATTTCAAACACCACCCTCCTTTTAAAGCTTCCAGTCTGATATTCTAACTCAATCAGCATGACAGAGTGGTCTCCAGCCTTGTCCTGGTCAACACTGACACCTGTGTTAATGAATCACTGACATGATGTCATTTTGTGCTCCTTTTGTGGCAGGGCTGAAATGCAGTGGAGATGTTCATGCAGTGAACAGTGGACATGTTCAATGCAGTGGTTCATTTTCACGGCAAAGAGAGACTTTGCAATTAATTGCAGTTGATCTGATCACTCCTCATAACATTCTGGATTATATGCAAATTGCCATCATGCAAACTGAAGCAAGAGACTTTGTGAAAATTTGTGTCATTCTCAAAACTTTTGGTCAGGACTGTAGGATAAATAAAATGTCCACAACAGTTTTCCATGTCACTGGATAAGCTGATGCAAACCTGGAATAGCTTTCAGTTTAGGAGAACATAAGCAAAGAGCTTTGAAGAGAAAAAATACTACAAACAAGCAATGCTACAAGCAGCATTTATCTTCCCTGCCCCCCGTACACATAGTTTGAATTTGGGTTGCATTAAACCTCCATGGAATTGAAGATTTGTTGATATATTATTATCGTACAGTATTTCTCAACCTCAGCAACGTTAAAGTGTATGGACTTCAATGCCCAGAATTCCCTAGCCAGCTCTAAGGTTGAGGAACACTGCTATGGTAAATTGCCAGGAATTTTTTTTAAAAAATCAACTGTCTACAATGACTCAACTTGTATTAAAAGGTTCCTGTTAATAAAGAAAATTGAGACCAAATGAATAAGAACTCTGCATGATAATCTGGCTTCATATCTAACAAAGTTGAGTGCAGCTGTGTGCAGCCTTACAACAGGAAAGAGTTTTGAGATGATGTTTTGAGAATAATTCATGGAATTATTGTTCTCTCCATGCCAAAATATCTGGACTTATATCTAATAAGCTGTTGCAAGGGGCTGTTGATAGTGTACCGCTATCCTGGACTGCAAAACTTGAGTTGACCAATAAATCCCTTTATTTTGGGAAGAAGTAATTATGTGCATTAATTTGATTTTGAGACAGGGTTTAATATTTCAAAAGAATATCCATATTCTTTTGAATTAAATATTATCTGGAAATTTATTTGTACAACAGAAATGGATTCTCTGGGTTTTATTTATTCCTAAAAGACTTTTCTTTAGAAATATACATTTAGGGACCCAATTACTTAGTGGACTGAAGATATGATGTTATTCCTTCCCTATGTCATTTAGCTGCTTTGATCATCTTCCTCCTCCTTTGTTGGCTTCATGGCTGTGTTCACCCAACGTGCCTACTCATATCTGAAGATCTTTATAAAGTACATGAGAATAGTATGGTGTAGTCATTGAGGTTGTGAACTAAAACATAGGAGACCTGGGTTTAAGTCCATCCCCAAGTCCAGCAAGATATGGAAGCTTGCTCTTTCATGCTACATTCCCCTGCTGAATTCTAGTGGAAAGAATTGGAGGAGGGATATCATAGTTTTCATAATTAAATTTTCTAGATTTGCATAAGATGAATCATAAACTAGCTATATGGGCTGGATTATATAATGCACTGAGCTAAAAAGTGGTTGGTTCATTTCTGCTTCAGTTCAGTTTGGCATAATAGGTTAGCCATTGTGCTTGACCTCTAACTTTGTTTTGACTTTTCTTCTTTTGACCTGATCTATCTTTGGCCTAAGCAGAATAATTAACATGAAGGAACCCTGAACTTTCCACAGCGTAAGTTAGACTGTAGCATCAACGCTTGGCCATATCAAGTTGAATATAAACCACCAATAAGAAATTGTACCTCAGACTTCCACATCTTTGGTATCCTCCAGATAGGTTAATATGGGTTCCCAGAAATTCTTCACCAGTGTGAACACTAATATAAATTATAGAGAATTGAATTATCCAAATCTCTGGAAGATAACCAGGTTAAGGAACACTCTTGTTGTCATCAGGTGATGGTCATTTTTTTGTAGTGTCAAAATGGCAGTAAGATTTATCAAACTCTGTGTGAGACATTATATCATTCTGCAAATGATGTTAAATGATTGATCTAGTAGGTGAATGTATAAGGGCAAATCAGTTGAAGACCCATCATTTCACTTATTTTCTTCCAGTATTGCTCCTTTTCAAGGAAAAGGACTCCCTCATCAACTGATACATGGTTCAAAGCAAACAGAAAGCAAGGTTCTTTTTGAAAGCCATCCTCACAGAAGATCTTTGAACATCCATCCTTTCTCTTGATAGGTGTCAACAGTAGTAGAGCCATTATACTTGCCAAATTTCTCTTTGAAAATAAAAAGACTTGTAAAAACATATTGTGTTTTAAATTGCACTTCAGTCTTTTCTCTAATGTAACTTAAAATATTGATTATTGTTTCAATATGCATGGATATGCACATAAATGTATTCAAATTTGTATTTTTGAAATTTTGATTTGTGTTCTGATAGGGCATGCTGTTGTTTTGTATCTGAAAATGTCAATGCCTATATAAGTTCTAAACTGATTTAAAACATAAAACTTGTTCACACATATCACTCATCGGCTGAATGAGTTTCTCTCATATATTTTTAAACATATTTTATCTCAAGGAATACACATTAAAATTCATGACAAGAACATCATGAAAACAGTTTAGAAGTGTGAAAACTGGCGAATAACAAATTTCTGAACCATATATTAATTCAAGAAGTTAGCATACTGTATCTGCCGCTTCATATTAAAATGAATAAACATGTTCAAGTATCAAAAGGAAGTAGAATTCATGCTTTCACATGAATAAAGAAAACACAAAGCACAAAACGAGATACTTTCTTGAAAGTATTTTTTTCATGCAAGGAAACAGGTTTGGCCTGACCATTTTACTGTCTGAAGTGCAGAACAAAATTTTCCCCACTATATAATAAACTACTATCATGGAGTCAAATCTTATTTCAGCGCAAAGGAACTATCTCAGTTACAAGTCAGACTGCATGGTATGTCCAACATCTCTTGCTCTCTGCCATATGGCAACAGTTTTTTGAAGTAGCCATCATACTCTGCTTAATCTTAGGGCTGCCATTGGAAATTATAATATTTAGGAATATAACTGGGAATTAAAATAAGGAAGAAATCTTAGGCATCCCTATCAGGAGCTCATGCCACTAAAAAGAAAATGAGTATGAGAGCACTTAATGTTTAATGGGATGCCACAATGCCAAAAAATCACTTTGATTCTTTTGTTAATTCCTTTTATTTTTCTAGAACTGCCTGTGAACAAAAGAATTTATAAAGCACTTCTTGTCCTGCTGGCACCTGGTTAATTGACTGTTTTTTCTGCTGAAATATATATTATTTGTTATATTTTCCCAGTTCCATTAAAAGGCGATGCGTGCCAGCTAATGTAAATTACGCTTTTGATAATTGATATTTCTGATGCTGATTTGTACCTCATTTTCATTTCAGCCCCAAATGCTGGTTTGTTTATTTGTTTGTTTTGCCACAGGAAGCTCTCCATTCTAATTCCATTCAAAATGTAAGATTTAGCCTGGCACTTGTATCATTAAGTGCTTGACTGCTGACAAACATTTGTTCCTGTGGAAAAAGCCAGCAAGGAGGGAGGTTGGTGCAATAGGCAATAATGACTCTGGTATATCATTCAGTACTTTGGAGGAAATAACTGAACTGAGATGAGTCTGAAGAGTGGTGACAAAAGTTTGCTTTTGAAGGGAAATGCATTCATTAAATGATATGGAATTCTAGGCAGTCAACATTATGAAATATTAGGAAGGAAGGAAGGAAGGAAGGAAGGAAGGAAGGAAGGAAGGAAGGAAGGAAGGAAGGAAGGAAGGAAGGA